>JAJOOE010005319.1:0-59524 GCA_036250405.1 Solanum raphanifolium | reverse complement strand
CTGATCCGGAGACGGGAGTGAGCACACGGCGTCTTGTACTATTTCAGTCTCCATCTGTATATATAGACTTGTCTTTTACCTTTCGAGACAGTCCAGTCTCTGTTGTCCACTTTTGGGACTTGTACTTATTTTGTTAGTAGCTCTGTACCAGTGACTTCTAGGTTCTGGGAGGGATCTTTATTTGTATTTATATTTTGGTTTGCTTCCGCCTGTGTATATTGTTATTTGTCTACTCTTGTTTAGTTTCTACCCTCAGACCCATTACTTGTTGTTCCGGGTTACGGGTTGGCTTACCTGCTGGTGGGTTATAGTAGGTGCCACTATGACTTGAGAAATCGGGTCGTGACAGGTTATCTTAGGGCCATCAATGGTTCTCGAGTGCCAGTCTCGCCCAGTGTGTAGGCTTGGGGCGTTACAAACTTGGTATCAGAGCATAGAGTTCAAGAGTCCTAGGGAGTCTATGATGCCGTGTCTGTAGAATCCTAGTTATCGGTGTGAAGCGCGCCACATCTATAATTAAGAGGCTGTAACATTTAGGAACTATCTCACTTCTTTCGTACTCATTTCATGCAATAAAGTTCATCTCTATACAGTTTCTTTCTAACTCGTGCTTGCGCGTAACCGATTGTGAGCTGGGCAATGGTCGAGAGTGCCTTCATGGGGAGTTTCTTTTCCCGTGAGTTAAGAGAAGCAAAGGTAAGAGAATTCCTCACTCTTAAGCATGAATTTATGAGTGTTCATGAGTACAGTTTGAAGTTTACCCAACTTTTCCGCTATGCTCCGGAGATGGTTGCGGATATGAGAAGTAGGATGAGTCTGTTTGTTGCTGGTTTGTCTCGTCTGTCAAGTAAGGAAGGTAAGGCTGCGATGCTAATAGGTGATATGGACATAGCAAGGCTTATGATTTGTGTGCAGCAGGTTGAGGAGGATAAGCTAATGGATAGAGAGAAGTTTAGAAATAAGATGGCTAAGACAGGGAATGAGTCCGGGTAGCAGAAGAGTAATGCGAACCGTTCTTCCTTCCATCAAAAGCAAAAGAAACCTGCTCCATCATCTTCTAGTGCACCTGTACCAAGGAACAAATGTGAGTACAATAGTTAGAATTCGCAGCACTTCAGAGCTAGACCTGCGCAGTCTCAAGGTAGTGTGGCACAAAGAGGTAACTTGGCTCCTGCATGTGCTAAGTGTGGTAGAAACCTCCCCGGTAAGTGTCGTAATGGCTCCACTGGTTGTTTTAAGTGTGGTCTAGAGGGTCACTTCATGAAAGAGTGCCCTAAGAACCGGCAAGGTAACGTGAATTAGGGCAATAGAGACCAATCTTCATTAGTTGCTCCACCAGACAAAGCTGCATCTAGATGAGGTACTTCAGGGGCTGGCGGAGGAACAAACCGCCTATATGCTATCACGAGTCACCAAGAGCAAGACGAATCGCCAGATGTTGTCAACGGTATGATCCAAGTCTTTAACTTTGATGTTTATGCTTTGCTAGATCCAGAAGCGAGTTTATCTTTTGTAACTCCATATGTTGCAATGAATTTTGATGTTATTCCTGAGAAACATCTTGAGCCCTTTAGTGTTTCTACACATGTTGGTGAGTCTATTCTAGCTGAGAGAGTCTATCGTGATTGTACAATTTTCGTCTATCACAAGAGTACCTTGGCTGACTTAGTTGAGTTAGATATGGTAGATTTTGATGTCATTTTAGGTATGGACTGGCTTTATGCCTGTTATGCATCAATAAATTGTAGAACTCAAGTAGTCAAGTTCCAGTTTCCAAGTGAACCAGTTAAAGAGTAGAAGAGTAGTTCAACAGTGCCTAAGGGTAATTTTATTTCGTACCTTAAGGCGAGGAATTTAGTTTCCAAGGGGTGTGTCTATCACTTAGTCCGAGTTAATGACTCTAGTGTTGAGATACCTCTTATTCAGTCAGTTCCAGTAGTAAAAGAGTTTCCAGAAGTCTTTCCAGATGATATTCCCGAAGTCTCTCCTGAGAGAGAAATAGACTTCGGTATGGATATTCTTCCTGATACTCGTCCTATCTCTATTCCGCCATATAGAATGGCACCAACAGAGTTGAAAGAGTTAAAAGAGCAATTGAAACATCTCCTTGAGAAAGGTTTAATTCGATCAACTGTCTCTCCTTGGGGCGCTCCGGTCCTATTTGTGAGAAAGAAAGATGTTTCTCTTATAATGTGTATAGATTACCGTCAATTGAATAAGGTTACTATCAAGAATAAGTATCCTCTTCCGAGAATTGATGATCTCTTCAATCTACTTCAGGGTGCTTCTTGTTTCTAAGATAAACCTCAAATCAGGCTACCGTCAGTTGAAGGTAAGGGAAACAAAGATAACATTCAGGACCCATTATGGTCATTATGAGTTTCTGGTTATATCGTTCTGTTTAACTAATGCACCGGATATAATTTAAATTCTTTTAGACAATATCAGGAATCAAATTTCATTGTCTAACACTTTTCTCATGTTTATTTGGCATGAAAACTAGAGCTGAAAAGTTTCATTTTGAAACTCAACGACGCCGCTACCACCTGGAACTGCATATCCCTCACATGGAGTCAACCATATATATTTTATTGATTCGACATCTTATCCAGTTTTATATTTCTAAAGACGTATATGGGTAAATGAAAGTTGTTGCTATTATATTATCTACTACTTACTGTTGTGAATGTTCTTTTTATTAGTTGCTCTAAATTTTAGAATCTAGACATATTTAAATCTCTATTTGAATACTTTATTAGCCAATCACCTCTAGTTTAATAACTTGTATAAAAAGAAATTAGCTTGTTCTCTAGAGTTGTGTTTAATTATAAAAGGAAAAGAAAAGATTTTAATTACGTAAGATCTTTTTAACTACTCATGAATGTAGACTAATCAAAGCTATTTGTTTTAACTTTGATTGTAGACTCACACTTTTTCTTAAACGGACCGATACATTTTAAATATATCTTCAGTTGATTAGCCTCATAGTTTTATTTTAAAGATAACAATATCAAAATCATTTTGAATATAAGTTGGTTTCTACACTTTCTTTTACTTTGGGTCCATTTGGCCAGGCAAAACGAGTATTTTTCTACTCATGAGACCATCTTCCAATTTTTTAATTCAAGAAAATTTTTATATCTATTATTACTTTCGTATTTCCAAAAATCTATATTTTATCTTTACGTTATCCTAATTAATTAATCAAGTTCGGCCGGTCAACCGTTTTTAATGGATCTTAAAGGGTATTTAATACATTTTCTTTATATTAATTGAACCCTTACCTAAAATTTTGTGTTTATTAGACCTTAAAATGGAGTTAAGTTTAAACAATAATTTGAATCATTTAAGGTGTCCTTATTCACTGTAAATAATTAGGTGGTGACTCCTTAAGTTAGTTTATTAATTTAGGAATCATCAAAATAATGTACACTATTTTGACCCGGTTAAATTGTGGTATAACACCATCAACTCATCTTCTTTGAAAATGACACTAATGATTCATGGACATACTCTGGTATCAAATTTTCTACGTATCTTAGGTTGCATGAGAATTTATACCACATGTAATTCAACAACGCTTGATTTTACGCATGATGTTTAAAGATTTTAAAAGGTATCTTGGTATCAAATTATTGAGAGATCGGGATGCTTAGGAATAAAAGTTAGATTGATTGTTGAAATACAACTGAATTTTCAATATTGAGCATGTCTACATATTCCTAGACTTGGAAATCTAACTGGTTATAGTTAAAGTGACAAATAAATTTAGTATGAGAAAGAGGCTTGCAAACATCTCAACTATGAATGTGGAGCGCTTCACAACTGTAACACCCCAGATTCGTGAAGGAAAAATTTGTAGAATTTTCAGATTTGGCAGGTGCCCAATTCGCATCAGGATTTGGACTGCTTTTAAGTCAAGGGTATTTTTGTCTTTTCCCAGTCTTCTTTTAATTCCTAAATTAAAAGGGTTTTTGTTAGTCATTTAAATCCTAGAAACCTAACTAGAACTTACCTAAGTCATTTAATTAACTAAAACAAAAGAAAAGAAGAGAGTAGAGAGAGGGGCAGCCGAAACCCTAGCTAAACCCTAGCCACCGCCGGAAAACGCTAGAAAGTCACCGGAAAAGTCAAGTCCAGCCCTAGTTGATAGTTTTTCGTGGAGATTTCATCACCAGGTATGTTGGATTTCATTAATGGGTCCCTTTCGCCCGTTAGATCCCTAGAATATAGACGATTCTTGAATCCATGCTATGAATGAAATTAGGGTTTTTGAACGTTTCTTGATTTTGGATTTTAAATGTTAGAATGATCAAAATGTTGATCGTTTTTCAATGATTATGAATGAACCCTGGTAGTTTCTAAAGTTACAACTGATTTTCATGAAGAGACTGTTTTAAAAACATTCTGATTTAGAAATCACGTTTTTAACTATATGTTCTAACGTCCAAACAACATGTCACGTTTTAGCTATGTTTTAGTGTTCCAAATCAACATGTCTCGTCTTCTTCAAATTATCGTATGAATGTCAGAACCCTAGCTATGTATTTCTTTAGTTCTTGAATTATATGTGTTAGGTCAGACTTTATCAGAAATCAGTTATACATGCCTCAGTATTATGCATCAATGTCAGTTTAAATTGTTACGTTCAGTTTGCATGTCTAGTTTTGAGCTATCCAGAACAATTACAGAAAATTAGTCATAATCAGTTTACTACTAAATTCATTGGGACTAGCATAATATCGAGTTGGACTGGGGTTTAGCGTACCCAAATAGTCCTAGAACTACTAGCCAAGTAGGTTGTAAGTTCCTTACATGGGTAACAAATTAGCGATCACGCCAGCATGCCCTTATACCTCTGGCAGGGTATATTGGGTCCTCTTGATGGGGTGTATACATCGGATTCCACATTCAGCTCGTGTGGTTTTATTATCGGTGATAAGTAGCTCCCATAAATCAATTGACCATGTTTAGTATTCAGTTTCAGCATGTCATAGTTGGTCATTGCATACAGATCAGTCATGTTTAGTATTTTTCGGCATTCTATCATATCCATATACATGTCATTGCTTTTTGCTTGGTCAGTTATATATGTATTTCAGCGATACTCCATCCTTATGCTCGATACCTTTCAGTATTGACGCATATTTTGCGCTACATCTTCTTGTGATATATGTTTAGACTCTCAGCATCCAGATTGCACTTTGATCGTTTTCCAATTTTCAGCTCAGCAGATTAGTAGTGGTGAGTCCTCATCCTCCGAGGACCAGAGACATGATATCCTTACTGCTTTCAGTTTTTAGTTTCAATTTTGCTAGATCTCGTTGGGGCATCTCCCAACATTTCTAGTCAGTTTAGAGGCTTACTTTCAGACATAGTTAGTTTAAGCCTAGTATGAGTTAATATCTTTTGTATTAAACTCCCTCAATTATAGTATATGGGTATTCCCCATCTTTTCTTTATTTATGATTTTAGCCTCTGCATCAGTTATTTTTATTCATGTGAATTATAGTATGTTCAGATTTTGCCAGCAGGGTTAGCTTGGGATCACTTGTGGTCCTAGGTCCCGTGTCCGCGTCTCGGGGGTAGCTCGGGGAGTGACAAACTTGGTATCAAAGCATTAGGTTTAAGAGTCCTAGGATGTCTAAAAAGCCATACTAAGTATAGTCTTTTTCATGGGTGTGAAATGCACCACATCTAATGAGTAGGAGGCTACAAAGTGTTTTAGGAAAATCTTCACTTTCTTGTTACTCTTATCATGCGTAAGGTATGATCTAATTCCATTCTAACTCGATGTTCTACGTTTCAGTGATCATGCCTCCTCGTAGAGTTAACGCTAGGAGAGCTAATGCCAGGAATGCGAACGCAGCTCCTCCAGTCCCAGATCAGGAAGTTTCAAATGTAGAGTTCAGGAATGCCATTCAGATGTTGGCTCAGAGCATGGTCAATCAGAACAACTAGCGGGTTCAAGCTCCTGTGAATGCTAATGTTGGGTCAGCTACAGCTAGGGTGAGAGACTTTGTTAGAATGAACCCTGCAGAATTCTTAGGGTCACAAGTTGGAGAAGATCCCCAAAACTTCATTGACGAGGTCAAGAAGATCTTTGAAGTGATGCAGGTAACTGGGAATGATCGGGTTGAACTAGCTTCTTATCAACTTAAGGATGTGGCTCGTATCTGGTATACTCAGTGGGAGGATAGTAGGGGTACGAATGCATCTCCTATTACTTGAGATTGTTTTAGTGAGACTTTTCTGGATAGGTTCTTCCCTATTGAGTTGAGAGAGGCAAGGGCCCAAAAGTGTATGAATTTGAGGCAGGGTAAGATGACTGTTCAGGAGTATGGGCTCAAGTTCAACCAACTCTCTAGGTATGCTCCTCACATGGTTGCTGATTCTAGGGCACAGATGGACAAGTTCTTGTATGGAGTGTCAGACTTGGTTAAGATAGAGTGCAGAAATGCTATGTTGTTGGGAGATATGAACATCTCTAGGCTCATGACTCATGCTCAACAGGTTGATGGTGATAAGCTTAGGGAACGGGCCAAGAAGAACAAGAAGGCTAGAACAGGCAACTATGACTACTCTCAATAGAAATTGGGTGGTGGTAATCGCACGCAGCAAAAATTTTCAGCGCCTTCATCAGCTAGTGTTCCATCTCCCAGGTTCCATAATGATCAGAAGGGTAGGGTGTCAGGCTCTAAGTCTCAGGATGTTGTTTCAGGTACCAAATCATACCCTACTTGCCCTAAGTGTGGTAAGAACCATCCGGGCAAGTGTTTTGCTGGGAAAAAAAGTTGCTTTGGGTGTGATCAGTCGGGTCACAGGTTGAAGGCTTGCCCTTCTAGACAGGGTCAGAGAGGAAATGGTAGAGCTCAGTCTACTACTACAGCAGCACCAGCAGGTTGCCTGACTTAGCAGGGTAACTCTTCTGGTATAGGTGGCACACAACGCTAAAATAGGCTCTATGCTCTTCGGGCTCGACAGGATCAGGAAGGTTCTCCTGATGTGGTCACTGGTACATTACGAGTCTTTGATCTTGATGTTTATACATTGTTAGATCCAGTGGCTACTTTTTCTTTTGTAACTCCTTTCATAGCAGTCCAGTTCAGTGTTAGTCCAGAAACTCTCTCAGAACCTTTCTCAATCTCTACTCCAGTTGGTGAACCAATTATAGCTAGACGGGTATACAGAAATTGCCTTGTCACAATCTCTCATAAAATCATCTCAGCAGATCTTGTAGAGTTAGAAATGGTAAACTTCGATGTCATTCTAAGCATGGATTGGTTACATTCCTGTTATGCCTCAATCGACTGTAGAACTAGGATTGTTTTCTTTCAGTTTCCAGACGAACCAATCCTATAATGGAAGGGTAGTAGCTTAGCGCCTAGGGGTCGTTTCATTTCTTACCTTATGGCTAGAAAGATGATCTCTAGGGGTTGTCTCTATCATCTAGTTCGGGTGAAGGACTCTAGTTCTGAAACCCCAGCTCTTGAGTCTGTTCCAGTGGTTAATGAGTTTCCAGAAGTGTTTCCGAAAGATCTTCCCGTAGTTCCTCCCGATAGGGAAATCGACTTTGGAATTGATTTACTTCCAGATACCCAGCCTATTTCTATCCTTCCTTATAGAATGGCTCCAACTGAGCTTAAGGAATTGAAAGAGCAGTTGAAAGACTTTCTTATTAAGGGCTTCATTAGACCTAGTATTTCGCCATGGGGTGCACCAGTGTTGTTCGTAAAGAAGAAAGATGGTTCTCTCAAAATGTGCATTGACTATAGACAGTTGAACAAGGTCACAATCAAGAATAAGTATCCCATTCCCAGGTTTGATGACTTTTTTGACCAACTTCAGGGTGCTATTCATTTCTTAAAGATAGACCTCATATCAGGTTATCATCAGCTTAAATTCAGAGATAGTGACATTTCGAAGACAACCTTCAGAACTCGGTATGTTCATTATGAATTTGTAGTCATGTCATTTGGACTAACCAATGCTTCTGCAGCTTTCATGGATTTGATGAACATAGTGTTCAAGCAGTATTTGGACTTGTTCATTATCGTCTTTATTGATGATATCCTCATTTACTCTAGGAGTGAGGAAGAACATGCAAGTCACTTGAGAGTGGTTCTGCAAACTCTCAAAGATCACCAGTTATTTGTGAAATTTAACAAGTGTGAGTTTTGGTTACAAGCAGTTGCTTTCCTTGGGCATATTATGTCTAGTGAAGGGATTCGAGTAGATTCCCAGAAGATAAAAGCGGTGAAACAATGGCCCAGACCTACCTCAGCTATAGATATTAGGAGTTTCTTGGGTTTAGCAGGTTATTACAGAAGGTTTGTGGAAGGATTCTCATCCATAACCTCACCATTGACTAAGTTGACTTTGAAGATGGTCAAGTTTCAGTGGTCAGATGATTGCGAGAAAAGCTTTACAGAATTGAAAACTAGGTTGACTACAACTCCTGTCTTGACCCTACCAGAGGGTTCAGATGGTTATGTGATTTATTGTGATGCGTCTAGAGTCGGCCTAGGTTGTGTGTTGATGCAGCGAGATAATGTTATAGCTTATGCTTCCAGGCAACTTAAGGTGCATGAGAATAATTACCCAACTCATGACCTTGAGCTAGTAGCAGTGGTGTTTGCACTTAAGATTTGGAGACATTATTTATATGATGTTCATGTAGATATGTTCACAGACCATAAGAGCCTTCAGAATGTGTTCACCCAGAAAGAGTTGAATCTTCACCAGAGAAGATGGCCAGAGTTCCTCAAGGATTATGATATGAGTGTGGATTACCATCCTGGTATGGCAAATGTAGTAGCAGATGCTCTTAGCAGACTATCTATGGGTAGTGTAGTACATGTTGAAGAAGAGAAGAAAGAATTAGCAAAGGATGTTCACAGACTTGCTCGCTTAGGAGTTCGTCTTGTGAGCATATCAGATGGTGGTGTAACAGTTCAGAATGGGGCAAAATCTTCTTTGGTAGTAGAAGTTAAGGAAAAGCAAGACAGTGATCCAATATTGCTAGAGCTAAAGGGTGCGGTCCAGGAGCAGACAGTGGGATATTCTCCCAAGGGAGAGATGGTGTGCTTCGATATCAGGGTCGATTATGTGTCCCTGATGTGGGTGAGTTGAGACAATATATCCTTGCAGAAGCCCATAATTCCAGATATTCTATTCATCCAGGTGCCACTAAGATATACCACGATCTGCGGGAAGTCTACTGATGGAATGGTATGAAAAGAGATATAGCAGATTTTTTGGCTAAGTTCCCCAATTGCCAGCAAGTTAAGTTAGAACATCAGAGACCGGGAGGTATGACTCAAGAGATTGATATTCCTACTTGGAAATGGGAAGTGATCAACATGGATTTCATCACAGGGTTACCTCGTACTCGCAGACAACATGATTCCATTTGGGTGATTGTTGATAGAGTTACTAAGTCTTCTCACTTTTTGGCGGTTAAGACTACATTTTCAGCAGAGGATTATGCCAAGCTTTACATTAATGAGATTGTGAGGATGCATGGAGTTCCTTTGTCTATTATCTCAGATAGAGGTCCTCAGTTTACCTCACATTTCTGGAAGTCATTTCAGAAAGGTCTTGGTACCCAGGTTAACCTTAGCACAACATTTCATCCGCAAACAGATGGGCAGGCAGAGCGTACCATTCAGACCTTAGAGGACATGTTGAGAGCTTGTGTGATCGACTTCAAGGGTAGTTGGGATGACCATCTTCCTCTTATAGAGTTCGCCTACAACAATAACTACCATTCCAGCATTCAGATGGCCCCTTATGAGGCATTGTATGGGCGTAGATGTAGCTATCCTGTTGGCTGGTTTGAAGTAGGTGAAGCAACATTGATAGGGCCAGATTCAGTCCTCTATGCTATGGAGAAAGTGCAACTCATCAGAGATAGACTTAAGACAACCCAAAGTCGCCAGAAGTCTTATGCAGATGTGAGAAGAAGGGAATTAGAGTTCCAAGTTGATGATTGGGTTTTTCTGAAAGTGTCACCTATGAAAGGGGTGATGAGATTTGGCAAGAAAGGGAAGCTCAGTCCTAGATATGTAGGCCCTTACAAGATCTTGCAAAGGATTGGGAAAGTGGCTTACAAGTTAGAGTTGCCAGCAGATTTAGCAGCAGTGCATCCAGTCTTTCACATCTCACTTTTGAAGAAGTGTGTGGGGGATCCAGCATCCGTGGTTCCATTAGAGAGCGTGGCGGTGAAAGATAGCCTTTCTTATGAGGATGTACCAGTAGAGATTCTTGATTGTCAGGTTAGAAGATTGAGAAACAAGGAAGTCGCTTCAGTCAAGGTTTTATGGAGGAGTCAGTCCGTAGAGGGAGCTACTTGGGAAGCAGAAGCAGCCATGAAGTCCAAGTATCCTCACCTCTTTCCTTCTGATCCTACTCCAGCTTGAGGAAATAGTTCCTCTTCAGTTTTTCAGTCGTTCAGGCATCAGCTCAGTCTTACAATCATGTTCCTTCAGTTGTACTTGCATTTTTAGCGTATTTGCATATGCTTGGAACTCAGTTCAGTTAGAAATTCAGTCTCAGTGTTTAGTGGTCGGGATTGCAGCTTTCTCCCTACATTTTCAGCTAGTTTAGTCTTCATTCGAGGATGAATGTTTCCAAGGGGGAGATAATGTAACACCCCAGATTCGTGAAGGAAAAATTTGCAGAATTTTCAGATTTGGCAGGTGCCCAATCCGCATCAGCATTTGGACAGTTTTTAAGTCAATGGTGTTTTTGTCTTTTCCCATTCTTCTTTTAATTCCTAAATTAAAAGGGTTTTAGTTAGTCATTTAAAATACTAGAAACCTAACTAGAACTTACCTAAGTCATTTAATTAACTAAAACAAAAGAAAAGAAGAGAGTAGAGAGAAGGGCAGCCGAAACCCTAGCTAAACCCTAGCCGCCGCCGAAAAACGCTAGAAAGTCGTCGGAAAATTCAAGTCCAGCCCTAGTTGATAGTTTTTCGTGGAGATTTCGTCACCAGGTATGTTGGATTTCATTAATGGGTCCCTTTCACCAGTTAGATCCCTAGAATATAGACGATTCTTGATTCCATGCTATGAACGAAATTAGGGTTCTTGAACGTTTCTTGATTTTGGGTTTTAAATGTTAGAATGATCCAAATATTGATCGTTTTTCAATGATTATGAATCAACCCTGGTAGTTTCTAAAGTTACAGCCGATTTTCATGAAGAGACAATTTTAAAAACGTTCCGATTTAGAAATCACATTTTTAACTATATGTTCTAACGTCCAAATAACATGTCACGTTTTAGCTATGTTTTAATGTTCCAAATCAGCATGTCCCATCTTCTTCAGATTATCGTATGAATGTCAGAACCCTAGCTATGTATTTCTTTAGTTCTTGAATTGCATGTGTTAGTCAGACTTTATCAGAAATCAGTTATACATGCCTCAATATTATGCATCAATGTCAGTTTAAATTGTTGCGTTCAGTTTGCATGTCTAGTTTTGAGCTATCCAAAACAATTACAAAAAATCAGTCATAATCAGTTTACTACTAAATTCATTGGGACTAGCATAATACCGAGTTGGACTGGGGTTTACCGTACCCAAATAGTCCTAGAACTACTAGCCAAGTAGGTTGTAAGTCCCTTCCATGGGCAACAGATTAGTGATCACGCCAATATGCCTTTATACCTCTGGCAGGGTATATTGGGTCCTCTCGATGGGGCGTATACATCGGACTCCACATTCAGCTCGTGTAGTTTTATTATCGTTGATAAGTAGGTCCTACAAATCAGTCAGACTCCATTTGCATTGACCATGTTTAGTATTCAATTTCAACATGTCATGGTTGGTCATTGCATACTGATCAGTCATGTTTAGTATTTTTCGGCATTCTATCATATTCGTATATATGTCATTGCTTTTTGCTTGGTCAGTTATATATGTATTTCAGCGATACTCCATCCTCATGCTCGATACCTTTCAGTACAGACGCATATTTTGCGCTACATCTTCTTGTGATGTAGGTTTACACTCTCAGCATCCAAATTGCACTTAGATCATTTTTCGATTTTCAGCTTAGCAGATTAGTAGTGGTGAGTCCTTATCCTCCGAGGACCAGAGACATGATATCCTTACTGCTTTCCGTTTTTAGTTTCAATTTTGCTAGATCTAGTTGGGGCATGTCCCAACATTTCTAGTTAGTTTAGAGGCTTACTTTCAAACATAGTTAGTTTCAGCCTAGTTTGAGTTAATATCTTTTGTATTAAACTCTCTCAATTATAGTATATGGGTATTCCCCATCTTTTCTTTATTTATGATTTTAGCTTCCACATCAGTTATTTTTATTCATGTTAATTATAGTATGCTCAAATTATGCCAGTAGGGTTAACTTGGCATCACTTGTGGTCCTAGGTCCCGTGTCCGCGTCTCGGTGGTAGCTCGGGGCGTGACAACACCTATTCATAAGAGCCTACATGGACATAGTTTCCAAAGCTCTAAGTACATTTTCACTCGGCATTGAAAATTTACTTTAGTGTCATTCCTGAAGCCTACACTCTAGATGTGGTCGGCAATTGAGAACCATTGTTGGTCCCTAAGCAAACTCTTCACCCGACTGACTACTTAATGGAAGACTTACCCAAGTGATAATAGGCTTAGAAACAGAATTTAAAACATTCAAACTCAGAGTAAATACTCAACTCAAACTGCTGTAAAATACTCAATAATACAGGTATAATAAGTTGGAAAACATCTCAAGGAAAAGTAAATACTGAGAGACTTTCAACTCTATCTATCTATGAAGCCTTTATAGTTCAACATGGATGTTGGGACAAGACCCACGACACCCTAAAATGACTAAATTGAAAAAGAAAAGTAGAGTCCTCCAGAATGCAATGAGGCTCAGCAAAAGCTAATTGGAGTACAAAATGATCTCAATGAAGTGCCTATTGATGATTCTAAACACATGTATCTGCATCATAAAAAGATTGTCACGACCCGAGCTTACACTCTAGACAGAGTTGGCACTCGAGAACCATTGCTGGTCCCTAAGCGAACCCTCATCCTGGCTGACTACAAGTGGAAGACTAACTCAAGCATACATAAGCATCAAATTGAAAGAAACATTTAAAAATAGTTTATTGAAATAACAAATAACGGAAAGAAAGGACTGAAATAGATAACAATGTACTTAAGCTGAAGGTAAAGAAATAAATGAGTTAAATCATTTAAAACTTTACAAAAACACTTACTCATCTCTGAACCTCAACATAGTAAGTGATATAATAAAAATACACTTTTAACTTTATTTGGGAGATTCTCAAATCGATAACCATCACTATGAGCTACGTGATGATACATCGTCTTACCCACGCTGCCAGACTGTCTTATACCTTGCCAGGGTATAGAACGTCTCAACTAAGTGGAGCCACTAAGTTATTCTTAAAAATCAATAAGAAATCATCTAAAATGTATGACCCTTTACCCATGTTGGCATACATGGTTTATGAGGACTTTGAGTTGTCTGAACTCGTCCCCATATCGATGCTCAATACTACTCCCAATAATATATACTCATGCTCATATGTTTAAAAACATAGCTTTTCCTCTGGTTTGAGATAATTGCTCAAACTACACTCTTAAAAGAGGTATCTGCTCTTGAAATATCTTTTGAACTCATAACTTATTTAGAAATCTCAGTTTCTCTTTTATCAATGTAAAAATTGATGCCTCTAGGAATAAATAGTCCCCTTAAACTCTTATTCAATTTATACTTGAAAAATCTTTCTTAAAAACATATCAAAGTCATTTTTTAATATGATCATTGATGACTCGGGAAGTCATACTGCATAAACATTGATGGTATATCTAGATACCATACTGCTCATACATTGATGGCATACTCGATTGTCATATTAATCATGTTTTAGAAACTCTTTTTTCAAAACTCATCTTTACTTTTTCAAAACTCAGTTTTAGAACTCAAGTGTTGGTTTTAAAAAGCTTTTCAAAATTTATAACTCAAATCATAGGGTTCATGTGGAATTATGGACATGAACGACTCAACTCAGGGATCTTAATAGCAAAATGAAAACTCAGTACTCAGAACTCAAGACTCAAGAACACAAGGACTCAAGAACTCAAAACTCATAACTCAACGATATTTTTCCTCTAAAAAATACTCAATTCATAGGGTTCATGCTGAAATATAGACATGAACGAATCAACTCAAGAATCTTAATGCATAACATATATCAATTCAATAATTAGGAATAGAATTTCAAAAAGAAACATGAACTCAAGAACTCAAAATCAACTTATCTCAAGAATACTCAAATCTAGGGATAGAATCCTAGATTACTCTTTTATTGATTTGAAAGTAGATGTAGGGCGTGGGGAAAACTAGTCCAATACTATGATATCCTTACATACCCTGAAGAACAAGGTTCTTGAAGAATCTTGAAGAAGAACTTGATGAAAAGCCTTGAAACCCTAGCTTGAAGGAGAAAAATCAAGAAAACCTTTCTTGAGATTTCTTGAATTAGTTTCTTGAAACTCTATGGCCAAGAATTAGGATTCTCATTAGTGATTCATAATTGTATGGAGGAATTTGAGTTGGAAAGAATGAAATTCTTGGAGAAAGACTTACCTTGAAGAAGAATCTTGAAAAAGATTGAAAGAATCTTGAATTGAGTCTTCTACTTTAATTTTTCCTTAGGGTTTTGCCTTAGGGTTTGAGAGAGAAGAGAATGATGAATTAAGAGATAAAAATCTGATTATTTTGGGTCTTTAATTAGTCAAGAAATTCGTTTTAGGGTTTCTTAGAGGTAGAAAGACAAAAATGACCCTTTTTAATGTTTTTCCGTCGGCTAATTCGTCACAACAATGTATCAGGTTACTAATATGGTCATAAATTTTTACTCAAAGCTCGAATTGTTGATAAATTGGTGTCTTTGGAAAGAATATTCAAATACCTTTAATTTGATAGGTTATGGGCCACGTAACTCTTTATATTCTAATAGATATAGTCGTTTGAAGTTGACCCAAGTAGAATCTTACATCAAAACTTAATTGATAAGGAAACTTTCAACTCTACTTTATGCTAGGAGTTTCTAGTGACCTTAATTGATATCCAAAATCATTCCCACACTAAAGAATTTACCTTTACACATATAGGCAATTTAAGAATCACCCGATATGACCTTACAAGTAAATGAAGAATGGTTCGAGTCTTAACTTAGAAATTTTCGGGGTGTTAGAAAGATGCAGGTCGAATGACATCAGTACATTGAAAGCACGAGTATGTAATAAAGCTGAATGAATAATGACTGAAATGATAAGGCCGAAGAACTACTCACCTCAACTTATCTCATCGCAACTCAACTCAAAGCATAATTAAAAGATAGAATGTTTAAAGCTTTACAAGTAAAAGAGGCTAACTCAAGGATGTACAAGAAAATACTCTTTAATCTATTACAGAGATTTTATAACCAACAACCATCACTATGAGCAACATGATGATACAACGTTTCGCCCACACTGCTAGAACTTTCCTATACCTTGTCGGGATATTGGAAACCTCAACCAAGTGGATCTACTAAAGCTTTGCTCGAAAGTAATAAGAAGTCATCTAAAAAATATGATCCTTTACGCATGTTGGCTAAATGGTTTATGAGGATTTTGAGTTGTCTGAACTTATCCCCATATCGGTGCTTAATATTACTCCCAATAAATATACATACTCATTCTCAAATGTATAAAACGTACTTTTTCTCAATTTGAGGTGATTGCACAAATTATCCTCTTAAAAGAGGTAACTTCTCTGAAGTATCTTTGAAAAGTCTTTATGAAAAAAAAAGTTCTCTTTATCAATGTAAAACTAATACATTTGGGAATTAATTAGTTCCATTAAACTTTACTAAAAATCTCTCTTTAAACTTTACTTAAAACTCTTCTTTACTTTCTTAAAAAATTAGTTTATGACTATTGTTTGATTAAAAAGATTCTCAATAATAACTCCATGAAGACTCAAATACTAGGGTTCATGCTGAATAATAATCATGAACAATTAACTCAAGAATCTCAATGCATATCATATAGCAACTCAAACTATTAATAATAGAAACTTTGAATTCAACAACAACTAATCTCAAGAATTATCAAAACTAACGATGTAACCGTAGATTATTAATTACTGATAGAAATTAGATGTAGGGCATGAGGACGAACTCAGTCCATCACTATGGTTAGCTTTACATATTTTGAAGAACAAAGTTCTTGGATAAATAGGTGAAAACTTGAAGAATGCTCAAAACCCTAGCTTTCTCCTATTGGATCCTTGCTATAAGACTTCGAAACATTAATGAACGTAAAAGGAATGTTTTAAAACTATCTACATCCTTAACAAGGTTTAATAAAGTCTAGGTTTAGGCTTAGAAGGGGTGAAACATGACTAAAATACCTTTCTTAAAAGCTGACAAAAACTTTTTACGGGTCCATCTACAATTTGTGGTTTGTTCTACAGACCGAAGATCCCATCCGTGAGATTTATATTGAATTTTATGGCTCAAAATCTCATTTTACTGGTCCAATCTACGTTCTGTAGAAGTTTCTACGGACCGTAGATCCAATCCGTAGAGTTTATATAATTTTTAGGCTCAAAGTTCATTCTACCGGTCCAAACTATGTCCCGTAAAAGTTCCTATGACCCGTAGAATGGATCTCTAGGAATTGACCTTAAAATTTAGACTCTCTGATGTTTTTGACGAGTTCACAGTACGTTCGTCAAAATTTCAACGGCCTGTAGAAACAAATTGTAGGAACTGACTTTAGGCAACTCTGATATGATAATCTCTGGTAAAACGACCATAACTTTGAACTTCGAACTCAAAATAAGGTAAATTTAGTGGAGTTGGAAAATGACTCAAAGACCTTCAATGTGGTAGCTCATGGGCCACCAAATTCATTATGTTCTAGGAAATATGATTGTTTGAAGTTGACCTAAGTAAAATGTTACATCAAAACTTACTCGGTAAGGAAGTATTCAACTCAACTCTGTGCTAGGGGATTCTAGTGACTTTAATTCATTTCTAAATCCATACCCACACTAAGGAATTAACCTTTACACATATGAAAAATTTAAGAATCCTCCGATATGACCTTATATGTAAATAAAAATGATTCAGGCCTTTGCTTAGAAATTTTTGGGGTGTTACATCTAGTGAGGGTTTAAAAATTACCCTAGATGCGAAACTAAAACCCCAAGAAATACCAACATGCCTTATAACTAGGCTTTGGTTTTATTGTGGTGGAAGTTGTTTCTCAACTCACATCCTAAGAGTTTGATATTCTTCTTCAGAGTATGTCTTAGTCCACTGCTAAAGAAAATATCATGTTGTGTTGCATCCTTGTTATGCAATCTGCACTTATGATTTGATGTGAGAATACATCCTCTTGAATGTCCATGGAAAAACTCAGATAAAACTCATTAGTATAAACTTTAATTCAAATAGAGAAGTAGTGTCGTTTATCATGTTTTGAATGTAGTTTTCTCTTAAGATATTTGACGTCAGCTTTTTTCAATTTGACATATAGAAAAATAGGGTACACATCTTTCATTTTTAAAATTGATGTGATTGGTTATCGCCTTTCAAACATCAGTCTCCTCTAATTTTGACGTGACAGACGATGAGTCTATACTATGCAATATGCTCATTTCCCCCTTGGTAATATTGTCTGATGTTGGTGGACCTCTTAGCAATGATATAATGATGTCACCACTTCTTATAATATAGTATGAATGACCCTTTCAACAAATAATATTACCACCTATGGTAATATAATATGAATAGACTTCTCGGCGAATGATATCACCACCTCCATTATAATATGAATCGCCCTCTCTAAAATTTGAATATGTAATGGACCTCTCGACAAATTATATGTGTGATGGACGTCTCGACAATTTAAGTATGTAATGTCCTTCTTGGTGAATAAGATGTGTGATGGATCTTTCAAAAATTAGAATATGTAATGTCCCTCTCAATGAATGAAATGTGTGATGATGCTCTCGATAATTTAAGTATGCAATGGCCCTCTCAGTGTTGAATATGTGATCTTTATAAAATAGATGGTGGTGAATTGGTAGGACAAATGTTTGTCTATGTTAGGACATATATGGAGCCATCGATAGGAAAAATTAGGTCCTTACTGATGGTTACTTATGGTCCTACTGCATACTCTGCATTCATATGCATTGTCTATCAACAATATACTTGTTTGTTTACTGCACCCTCCGGTTTAATAGGGGGTGGTTGGGTTTGTTTGTTGTTTGTACCTATCGGGTTTATGAAGGTTTGGTTTGGTTATTGTTTGATTATATTCACTCCTATGTTGTTGTTGATCTAATAACTAATAGGTTGTGGCTTTAGATTTTTGGCTGTTAGTCCTCCTAACCTAGAGTATTTTAGTTGCTTGTAAGTAGGTTATTGGCTTGTGCTAGGTACGTTCTTAACTTGGTTTCTTATTTCTTGTGTCCTACTTCTGTTCCTTATTGCTTGTCTATCATATTATATCCTGTTTAGTTATCTGTGATATGCTTTCCTTATTGCTTGTTGTATATACTTGCTTCATGTCACACATTGAGCCTACATCCTTGATGTGGCTGGCACTCAAGAACCATTGCTGGTCCCCAAGTGAACCCTTAGCTTAGATGACTAATTAGAGGAAGACTGACTCAAGCAAATTTAGACATTAAAAATGAATTAAACCATTAAGTCAAAGTACCCAATTATATTGTCTAAAAATACCGAATGAAAGCAATAATAGTTTTAACAAAACATCTCAATAGAAATAGTGAAAGACTCTCAATACTAGCTATCTATGAAGCCTTTAATGTTTAAGATAGGCATCGGGAAAAGACCCACGACAACCTTAAACAACTAATAAAAGTAAACTAAGGATTGTTGTCCTCTGAAAGTTAGGAGGCCTCACCAAAAGCTTTCTACGAGTGCAAGTGACTCAATGAAACGCATGTTGATGATCCTGAACACCTGTATCTGCATCATAAAAAGATGTAGGTCGAATGACATCAGTACATAAAATGTAAAGAGTATGTAATATGGCAAAAAAAAACAATAATTGAACTGATGGCGGAAAACATGTCAAGTAAACAATATATGAACATATAGTGAAAACCATTTGTACTTTACAATAAGATATGTGATAACAAATATGAGAATAGAAAACCTTACTTTAAGGGGAGTTTCTCTAACAATCAACCATTACTATGAGCCTAGAAATGATACAACATTTCTCCCACATTGCAAGGGCCATCCTATATGTTGTCGGGGTATAGGATGCTACTGTAACTATGGATCCATCTAATAGGCCTTCTCAGAGGCAGTGAAGAGTCACCACAAATCGGTGCGATCCTATCCTACATTAACTATGTAGTTTTATGGGACTTAAGTTAAGAATAGAATCTTACCCAATTTGATGTTCGATACTACTCCCAAAATATTCAATATCCATTATACTCAATCACCTTTTTACAAGGAAATGGACTATTACTTTACTTTACTATTCGCTTTGCTTTGCTTTGTTGAAGTAATTTTCAAAAATATCAATTATACTCTTTCTGTTTCTCAACTGTCAAATACTACATATGAAAACATTTGATTCTTTGTTTAAAGACCGCTTAAAACTTGCATTTAAAATATGTATTTATGGACTTATCTTTCAAATCCAAAATCAATATATATGAAAGTCTCATGTAGTTACCTTTGAAAACATGACTTTAATAAATCAATAGGGTGCATGTGATACTAAGCATGAACAACAATTTAGAATTTTGACAACATAGTAGAAATCGAAACCTCAACTGATAAGGAAACTGAACTCAGAATTTCTAAGAAACTGTGGGTAAAACCCTAAACATAACTTTTGCTGACTGAGTTTAGATGTAGGGGGTGATGAAGAAAAAGTCTAATACTATAAATAGCCTTACATACCTGAGAAGAATAGGCGTACATTGAAACTTTGAACTGAGGCTTGAAGCCGAAGAACCCTTGTTTCTTCTTTGAGAGAACTTAGAATGTGTGAATTTGATTTGTCTGAGGGTTGGGTGTGAGTGAGGAGGTTATTAGGCCTTGAGATAGACTTACAGAAGTTAATTGAGGGTAAAAGGTCAAAAATACCCTTCTAGGAAAATAAGGGGACCATAAAAATCATATAAACGACCTTTTAATGAGTCTCGTCGGCCAAAACAACGTTCTGGAGGCCTCCTCGCTGAAAATACTGGACGGATAGCCCATTGAGACTTTAGATAGCCTAAATGGAAAGAAGCTTAACATTTTTGGGATATTTCGGCGAGCTAACTTGGCGATTCGCGAACCTATTCGGCTGATCGCCAAGTGGGCAAGTGAGTTCGCCTAATTTCCCAGCCCGGGTATGTTCTAGTAAAACAATCATTACTTTTAATTCCAAACTCAAATATGGCAAGCTTGTTGGCGTTGGAAAGAAGAATTATAGACCCTAATTTTATAGTTCATGGTCTACCTATTTCATTATTTGATGAGAGATATGATTATTTAAAGTTGAGCTAAGTAGAATCTTACGTCCAAACTTAAATGGTAAGGAAGCTTTCAACTCAACTTTGTGCTAGGGGGTTCATGTGACCTTAATTCATAGCCAAATACATTTTCGCACTAAAGAATTTGCCTTTACACATATGAAAAATTTAAGAATCATTCAATATGACGTTACATTTAAATAAAAAATGGTTCGGGCCTTAGCTTAGAAAATTGCAGGGTGTTACACTTTATCTTTGGAGCTCACTCAGTCGATGCCTACCAAGTAATATTTTTTGTACTCATACTACATTTCTGCTCCGTGCAAATTATAGTTTTATTTCTTGCTGTTGATTTGGAGTCCTCCGTACTACGGAGCAACTTAGAGTTCAGAGACTAGGGTGAGCTCCTAGCATTCAGAGTTATCAATTTCCGTCTATTTTGGCTAGGCTTAGTCTTTATATTATCTTCAGAAACAAACTGTACTTATTTTGTAATTGTAAAACTCCTTGTACTCTTATTTTGATTAGATGCTCAATTACCAATTGATGTCAGGTCTTGATGATGATTTGTTGTAGTACATTTTTGTGGATTACCCTTTCTTCGATTTGTTATAAGCTTCATGCTTCTTGTTGTTGTCTTCCACTTGATATCCCGTTGCTTATGGCTTTGGGCTAAGGGTTAGGCTTACCTACTAGTGGGGTGTAGTAGGTGCTATCATAACCTGATGAATTAGGTCGTGACAAAAGTGGATCTAAGTGTAGGCCAAAGTACACAACGGATGGGATACCAGACGGACCGTCAGGTCTAGTGTTGATGGGAGAATAGAATGAGAAAGTTTAGACAAGTTTGAATGTGAATTTTGCAATTATTGGTCTACTGTTCATATGTATAGGGTGGTCAATTCAAGTGTTGAACATGATAAGTTAAAAAGGCCAACAAGAATGTCAAAGAAAGAAAAAAAAGAGCAAAACATGAGTATCTACCTTTCTGTAAAACCCAAGCTCCTTATTGGTTCTCCATGCGCCAGTCGCGCGTCCAAGTGCTTACGCAGTGCGCCTGCATGGAGTTAAGGCGTGAAAACATTAAAAGTAAGTGTATTTTTGGAATTTCAAATGAAACTTATGCTATACTGTGTTGGAGCTTGTCCTAAGAAAGAGGATCGAGAGATCGACATCAAGAGAAGAGAAAGAAATGCTAGGTTACAAAGAAGAGGAGGGGGAACACGTGGTACACTACGTGAATCCAAAACGGAAGTTGGGATTCAAAGTTTGATTTCTATGTTTTCTTTTTCATCTTTGTTCTTAGTAAACTTATTCTCATCCATGGAGTATATTCTTAGAGGGTATTTGACAAACATGTTGTATTGATGAATTTGTTGGGATTTTGAATTTCATTCTTATGCTTGAACTTGTTATGGGAATATTGAATTAAATTCTAGCCTTCTTCATTATTTTATTTAATCGAAAGAGGAATATCTTGGTGAATATTGTTGCACAGTTTTGTTGTATTGGATCAATATATTTTCTCTAAAGTAATCGAAAGATCTAGTAGGGGTGCACCAAGTTGATACTTACACTACCTTGCAGGCGCATATCGCATCAATTGCAAAGGATGTGAAATAGTTGACTCTAGCCCAGGCTCAAATGACACAATAAATAACGTGTGATTTTTGTTCAGGGAGGCATCCTACTCATGAATGTCAACAAGGGTCATTTACAAAAGAATAGGTTAATGTCGTTGGAAACTTTTACAAAGGGAACTACCAAGAAAGAAACAATTTTAATGCAATGGGGCAAAAGCATCCCGGATTCTCATGGAGCTTACCAAATGGTAGTTTGAATGCGTGGTAGCAAAACAATGTGAGAGGCCAAGGACAAACACTTCAGGGGTACCAAAATCACCAGGAACAACAATATCAACCTCAACAAGGGAACCAATCCAATTTAGAAGAGATGTTTAAAAGTTTCATCTCTAAGGTTGATGATCGTTTTGAAATTTAAGGTGCTTATATTCAAAATTTAGAAAAGCAGATTGGAGAGATTGCTAATCATATATCTGAGAGACCACTTGGAAATCTTCCAAGTGACACAATAAGGAACCTAAGGAACTCAAAGCTGTGACTTTGCGAAGTGGAAAATAGTTAAACGATAATTGCAAAAGCAAAGCTTGTGAAGTAACAAAGAGCCAAGATGAGAAAAAAGGAAGTAAAAAAGTAGTAGGGAAGTCCAACGAAATTTAGAAAGGAAAGGAGAAGTCAAGACTAGAAATTGATTCTAAATACATACCTGCATTGCCTTTTCCTCAAAATATGAAACGGGAGAAGCTTGACAAGTATTTTGGTAAGTTCTTAGAGATGTTGAAGCAACTACATGTTATTATTCTTTTCACTGAGGTAATCACTCTAATGCTTGCATATGCTAAATTTTTGAAGGAAATTTTATCCAACAAGAGAAAAGTGGAGGAAACATCAGTAGTCAAGTTGAATGCTCATTGTAGTGCCATACTTCAAAATAAACTACCTCAGAAATATGGTGTTCCATGTAGTTTCACTATTGCATGTGCAATAGGGACTGCTAGACTTGAAAAATCCTTGTGCGACTCAAGAGATTCTATCAACCACTTGCCTTTGTCCATATTCAAAAAGTTGGAAGGAAAGCGCAGAATCATGAAATCTATCCCAATGTCCTTACAGTTGGCAGACCAATCCACCATTATTCCTGAAGGGATAGTTGAAGATTTTCTAGTTAGGGTGGACAAGTTTGTGTTTCCAGTATATTTTATCGTGGTGGATATGGAAGAAAATAAGGAGGTTCTATTAATTCTTGACCGACCATTCCTAGCTACAGGTAGAGAAATACTTGATCTGTATGAAGGGAAACAGATGCTTAGAGTTGGAGAGGAAAAGGTAGTATTCAATATGAAGAAGGTAGATGAGCTTAGAGTTAAGACAACCAAGTCGGATAGACAGATCATGGCATGGGTACATGCGCTTGGCCAAGCCTGCACAATGGATCCAGACACTATTTCCGACACTGACTAAAGAGAGTCAGGGAAGTTCCTTTACTTTGCAGTTTCTTTATGCCATGGGGACATGTCATAGTTTAAGTGTGGGGGGTGAAGGAATTGTAAATAACTAAAAAAAAATGAGTTTTTCTTTCTAGGGTAACTTCTTTGTTGTACTTATATGGGTTTCCTGTCTTCTTCATTTACCATAGTCGTATTTGTTTTGAATCAGACGTTTTTGAGGATGAGAGTCGTAGCATAATTGTTGAACAAGTGCTAGAGGTATAAATTGAACGATTCCTATCTAGAGGTTGTATTGCTTGCTTAATTGAAATTTGCTTACTTGTTGGCATGTAAAGTTGAGGCATTATCAGACCTTGAATATTGTGTGGTGAGAAGACTTGATGTGTACTCATGTTTGAAAGAATCTAGAACTTGGCATGGTAGTTTTTTTAGGCGAAATCCTAGGACTTTTTGAGGAAGAATATAATTATAGGCTTTCTTTGATTAACCCACTTCTGGCCTAAATTCATCGACCATTAATGATAAGTATCCCTAGCCAACCAATTTCATCCTTATAATAATCCATTTTTTATTAGACGATACATCCCTCTAGTCTAATCTCTCTGTGTGTCATTCTCTTAATTAGAATTATAAGCGAAAGTGCAGATAATTGATTTAAAAAGAGACAACTGAATCTAGCCATGTGTTGAAAGACAATGAAAGTTGTTGGATGTGATTCCAAATGTAGATGAAAGTTACCAAAAAGAAAATAAAAAGAAAAAGAGAGGGGGATATGACTTTCTACAAACAACCTTACTACAAATTATACCTGTACAAGTCCTATATGATTTTAACTTGATAAATCCTACATTAGTGGATAATTACTCAATGGCCAATCCTATGGTATTTTGGAAAAAAACATGATGTATTTCTTTGTGAGTGGGAGTGAAATGAGAGTTTTTTTTTTCCTATGATACATGAGCATAAGTCCTGTGAATAAATGGCATCTTCTTGTTGTGAGGAAGTTCATGAATTTATTTTTGCTTAAATTTTAGTGTCACCGAGTAGTCATTTAACGATGAACATTACATGCACCAATAGGGATGGTTGAAGTCGATTACTATTTCTAGTGACTGTGTGTCAAGGTTTAGAGGGGGTCAAGTTTGTTCAAATTTGCTCGAGACGAGCAAAAACTCAAGTGTGGGGGTATTTGATGGGAGAATAAAATGAGAAAGTTTAGACAAGTTTGAATGTGAATTTTGTAATTATTGGTCTACTTTTCATGTGTCAAGGGTGGTCAATTCAAGTGTTGAACATGATTAGTGAAAAAGGCCAACAAGAATGTCAAAGAAAGAAAAGAAAAGAGCAAAAAATGAGTAGCCGCCTTTCTGCACGCCCAGTGGTGCGCTCGCGTGAAACCCAAGTTGCTTACTGGTTCTCCGCAGGCCAGTCGCGCATCCAAGCGCCTGCGTGGAGTTGAGGCGTGAAAACATTAACAGTCAAGGTATTTTTGGAATTTTGAATAAAACCCTATGATATATTGTGTTGGAGCTTGTCCCAAGGAAGAGGATTGAGAGATTGACACCAAGAGAAGAGAAAGAAACACTAGGTTATGAAGAAGAGCAGGGGGAACACACAGTACACTACTTGAATCCAAAATGAAAGTTGGGATTAAAGTTTGATTACTGTGTCTTCTTTTTCATCTTTGTTCTTAGTAAACTTATTCTCATCCATGAAGTAGATTCTTAGAGGGTATTAGACACATGTTGTATTAATGAATTTGTTGGGATTTTGAATTTCATTCTTATGCTTGAACTTGTTGTGGGAATTTAACTTAAATTGCAACCTTTTTCATTATTTTATTTAATCGAAAGAAGAATATCTTGGTGAATATTGTTGCATAGTTTTGTTGTATTGAATAAATATATTTTCTCTAAAGTAATTGAGCGAGCTTGTTGATAATTATTGATTAAATCTCAAGGAAAAATAGTCGAAGGACGTTACTTCCTTAAGAACAATCATTGGGGTATAATTGGTTTATTCTTTAACTTGAGATTTACTCAGAAGAAAAATCTAAGGCTTAATAATACTCTAATAAGCTATCGAATTCGAGAGAATCGATAGAACTTTATATGTGATAAATGAATGTGGTCAAATCCAACTATCATTATGCACTTTTTTTAGTCTTGTACCCTAACTTTTATTATTGATATTAAACTTCATAGTTACCAGTTGTTTTTAATTATCATTTAGTCTATAAAAATGGTTCATAACCACAATAAACTCCTTTCTTTTGATCACCTGAATAATAGTTAGCAAGATTTGATTGAATTATTATTTGTACCAATCCCTTTGGAAACGATCTTTATACTATACTATGTTTGACTATCGAAGCGATAAACTTATAGTGTGTTTGTGCTGGTCAAGCGTCAGAGGGAACCAGAAGCATTTTCAAAATGTGGTATCAAATAGTTCACATGACCGACCGTATCACCTACGGACGTTAGGAAGCCATTACTAAGGGTCTTCCAAGCAAGCTACTGATAGGGCACGATGCTGCAGGTGACAGACTGTCGCACCATGATGGGCCGTCAGGCGAAGCGTTAGATGTATTTTAGAGGGCCAAATGTCTTATTTTAAAATTTCAAATTTCCTGAAGCTAAATATAGTATTTTTAACGGTTTATTATCTTGGTTTTAGCGAAGAATATAGTATTTTTTAGGATTTATTTTATTATCGTGATTTAGCAAAGAGAATTGTATGCTAGAACGAGACTTTATTCAGAGTTAACTTGATTTTAATCAAAGCTTGTATGATTGACTTAACTTTTGTAAGTAAATTCTTATTTAATGAATGCAATTTCATACTTTACATCAATTATCATGAGTGGCTAAACCCCACAATCAAGGGTTGTGGAATATGTGACGACTTAACCTAGATATAGAGTGTTTACATAATAAAACTTATATTATGATTGTATACCTTATTAATTCTTTTGTATTAATCGAATCTAATAGTTGCCAATATTATAACTTGCCCTAGGTTTGACTTGTTTGAGTAAAAATGTGTAAACCTAGGAAAAGAGATAATAACAAGGATTCAAGGTTTAAACCCGTCTAATGATTGATGTTGTAACAGGATTAACCAACTCCAAGTAAATTGATGAGTCCAAGGTTTGGACTCATTTAGGGATTTGTTTATATAGATTTAGTGTCCTCAAGTGCTTATTTTGTCCCAATAACTAATGTTAAATCTTTGATTTTCAGGAATATGGATTGAGGAACAAAGCAAGGACACTAACTTGCAAAAAGGAACAAAATGAGCTGAAAAAATGAAGAAAGGCAAGCCTGGTGATTGCCAAGAATATGAATTGAGGATCAAAGCAAGGACACTAACTTGCAAAAAGGAAAAAGGAACAAAACGAGTTGAAAGAATGAAGAAAGGCAAGCCTAGTGATTGCCAAGTTCACTTGGCGAATCGCCGAATGGCTATATGACCGCCCAAAGTTCCAGTGTGCCAAGCCTTGAGGGAAGAAACCAAGTCGGTGAGAGAGAAGAGCAGTCGACGGATCGGCGAGTAGTTCCGCGATGTAGTGCTAGATCGCTCAAAGTTACAAACCTTGAGGATGCTCAATGCCAAGGCAGAAGGACGATGGAAGTGACCAAAGGGCGGCTCGCCGAGTGGTTCGGTGAGCCTGACTTACTTCACCGAATGAGATTTTGTAGCTTATTTACAGAAGCCTTGATTCGGTGAACAAGGGAGTGGCTGATCAACTTTCTCCGAGAGGTTTAATTCAACAACCTTACATTATAGCAGCCCAACTCTTGGATGGCATGACCAAAATTAACCGGGCATGGTACACTCGCGTAGATCAAGTCTCTCCTCTTACTTATAAATTGACAAGGAAAAAATGGAAAAAGATCAAGAGAGAGACCAGGACATGGTAAAGATAATGACCCAACTGGACATCTTAGCCTAGAACGTCATGGGTACTTGTACTAGAAGTGTAAATGTTGACGGTGTTGGTGGTGTAAATCCCGAAGAGACCAAGTTTGAAGCGTTGTACAATAAGGAGGTGAAGTTCCTAGCCAACCAAGGAGGAGGTTATCATGCAAACTACCCAAGACTGGGTGGTAACAAAGGTTGGAATAGAGATGAGGGCTGGAGAGACCAGGATAAAGAGTGGCGCGATCGTAACGCTACTTGGAAGGAAAGAGAAGGGGAAATGGATAGGTATGTGCCTCCCCATGAACGTCAAAAGCCCAAAGATTCCAAGGGTGGTCGGGCTGAGGATATACTCTCGCATATTCTCAATAAGGTTGAAGGGTCCGATTAAATTTTGAAGGAAATGCAGGAAGATGTATCAACTCTCAACTAGACGGAGACCTCTCATTCCGTCTTTATCAAGCAGTCGAAGACCCAAATTGGTCAGATTTCTTCGCATTTTAACCCAAGTAAACAAGGGGGGTTGCCTAGTGATACTATGGCAAACCCTAAGAATGAAGTTTGAGTGGCTACTTGCATCGTTCCACGACGTTAACTAAGGGCTTCTTGGGAGGCAACCCAAGTTTTTATTGCTTTGTGTTTGATTTTGAATAACGGGTGTTGATTGTGAAAGTGAAAATTGGAATGTGTTTGAAATATGCAGGTTGGCGAGCCAAAAGTTTCATCGGTGACTCACCGAAGAGGTCGGTGAGCCTGACTTGGACTGCTGTTGGACTCAAGAAAATATCAAGTTGGAGTCTGTAAAACTCGGCGGGCCCATGGACATATCAGCGAGCCTGATTTTGTCTGTCGTTCGGGCCCCCAAATCAACTGGAGGTCCTGTAAAACTCGACAAGGTAAGTCACCACTCGGCGTGTTGCTGAGTGGTTCGACGTGAACGACTAACATCGCCGAAAAAGAGCGAACTGGATGAGTTTTGAAAGGCCAAAGGTATAAAATTTCAAACTCTTTCACATTCCCTCACTTTTAACTTCATACAATCACACCCACATTTAGTTTTTCAATATTCTTGCATTTTATCGCTTTTTGGTAGTTGATCTTGTGTTTGGAGTGGAATTCTTTGCCACCTAGCTTTACAAATTCATATTTCAGCATTAAAGGTTGGTTTTTCGAACTTGAAACTCTTAATTAGCGGTTAAAATCAAATGCATTGTTAAATATTGTATTGTTGTGTGTTGGGACTCTCTGAAATCATAAATGTGTGCTAGTTTGCCGATTTAAATTTTGATATTGTGCCTAAATTATTGATTCCCTGATTTTCGTGCTTTAATGTTGATTGTAATCTTGTGGGTTGTGTAAAATCATTGTTAATCTAGTCGGGTGAATTTTGAGTTACCCAAATTGTGCTAAATGACGTGCTTTGCCCAATGATGGAGCGTTTGACGTTATTCTTAAGGTCTAAAGTCGTCAAATGACCAATTTTGGCCAAACCGGGGGAAGTCTGAATACCCCGGTGGCATGGGTGTTATGGGTCTAAGATTAATTGAGTTGGTATGTGGTCTGATTTTGTTTTTCGGGGGTTGCGGGTTTGATTTTGGGAGTTGGGGTTGAAAATAGGCACGTTGGGCAGTTTGGCGAGCTGGGTCGAGCTCGCTGAACCACTCGGCGGTTCGCCGAAATCCCCCTTGATCGCCTTTAATTTCATGGTTTAGTTGATTTTGATTCTGTAACTTTCGGCGACAAGCCTGAGCTCCAGCACAAACGGTGGTTCCAGCGCCACTAGTTCAGGATTAACCAACTCCAAGTAAATTGATGAGTCCAAGGTTTGGACTCATTTAGGGATTTGTTTATATAGATTTAGTGTTCTCAAATGCTTATTTTGTACCAATAACTGATGTTAAATCCTTGATTTTCAAGAATATGCATTGAGGAACAAAGCGAGGACACTAACTTGCAAAAAGGAACAAAATGAGCTGAAAGAATGAAGAAAGGCAAGCCGGGTGATTGCCAAGAATATGGATTGAGGAACAAAGCAAGGACACTAACTTGCAAAAAGGAACAAAACGAGCTGAAAGAATGAAGAGAGGCAAGCCTGGTGATTGCCAAGTTCACTTGGCGAATCACCGAATGACTATATGACCGCCCAAAGTTCCAGTGTGCCAAGCCCTGAGGGAATAAACCAAGTCGGTGAGAGAAAGGAGCAGTCGGAGGATCACCGAGTTGTTTCGCGATGCAGTGCTAGATTGCCCAAAATTACAGACCTTGAGGATGCTGAATGCCAAGGCAGAAGGGTAATGAAAGTGACCAAAGGGCAGCTCGCCGAGTGGTTTGGCGTGCCCGACTTACTTCACCCAATGAGCTTTTGTAACTTATTTTCGGCGACTATAAATACGTTTTTGAACATTTTAGTTAGAAAAGTTTCCATATCTAGCAAAAATCTTTTTATCAATTACTCTGGAGAACAGTTTTTCTCTAGTTTTTCCCTTAGCTTTGAAGGATTGAAGAAATTCAATTTTGAGAAATTGGAAGTGGGTCCTTGAGAATCATCAATTCCATTGTAAAGACGAAATCTCTCCTATCCAATTGATGGATAATCAATTCGGTAACATTTTTTGCTTTTTTATGATGTCTAGCTAAAACTCCAATTCTTGGGGTGTGATTATGTGATTATAGGTTGATTTAGCTTATGGGTATTGCTAATTGTTAGTTTAAATGCTATTTAAAAGTGAGTTTAGTCATTGATTGTGGTTGAATTTAAGAATTGTAGTTTCAAATGCAGTTCTACCTTCGTTTTCTTGGCTTGCTCGAGAGAGAGGTTTTAGAACTAAGTTTTTTGACTAATTGTTTGTGGGCATTGGGTTGACCTGGGTTCAGCTCGACAGAGTGAATCCTAAACCCAATCCCACACATTCAGCTCGAGAGAGTGAATGAATTAAGCTGTGGGATGCTCATATTTCGCATGCTTGTTGATGTTTGAGAGAAATCAACTTGATTCGGGGTAAATTGTTCGAGAGAAAGTTTACCTCCTCTATAGCCTAGCTTACTTACTAATATTTAGCTATTTTCTAATAGTTGCAATTACCCATATGTCTACATTAGTCTATAATCAATCACATCCCAAGAACCTGTCTCATTGTTGTTATTTCTTATTGTTTGTGACTGCTGTTTGTAGTTGATAATCAAAACCAAAACCCCCATTTGACATTCGTGTCACCCTCTGATTTGATCGCATTCATACTTCCCAATTGAATCTGCAACATGTACTGCTCCTTGTGGGATTCGACCCCAACTCATTTAGTTGGGTTTTATACTGATTAACGATTGTTGACGCTTAAAATTGAATGAAGTGTCTTTGAAACGTTATTAATCATAAATATAATTGATTCTAGGTTGAAATGAGACAATAAAAAAGTGTAGAATTATATGCATTGATGATTAGAATATTTTTTGAATGTATTAATTAATATTAATAACTTAGAATAAATTTACTACTTTGGAAGAAATTTTATGAGTCACAATTTTTCCTTAATAGTAGAAGATCAACATGATTATAAATAAAATTCATGTGATATATGATCAATAATATAATTTCTTTTTCGATGAATTCACTAAACCCATAATATTAAGAATTAGAGTCAAGAAGTATTTATTTGACTCCACTGAGTGGAACCCTAATGAACCTATCACATATGGTTCTATTTTTGGGAATGAATTTTGTATTTGTTTTAGATAAAACAAGTCATTAAATAGGTGTAGAATTATATGTATTCATGATATAATTTTGGAAGTTACATAACTTGTTTTATATGTATCCATAAATCCATAAAGGTGTAGAATTATATGTATTCATAAATCCAACTTGAAGTTGTATTTCAAATTTTAAAAATAACTTATAACCTTTTTTTTAACTAATTGTTCACTTTTGAAGTTGTATTTAATTATATTATAATGTTACAAATGTTTTTTTTGCAAGAAAGTAATACCAAACACAACTTTATCTTCAATTCCAACAATATTTTTTTACAAAAATATGAAAAAAATTGGAATCTATGACCAAACACATAATAAGAGCCCATATGGATTGACTTGTTTTTTATTTCTTCCAAGAAAAAAAAAGTCTTTTAAGGTAAAAAAGTTATTTCAAATACTTATTTCAAGCTATAATAACAACAAAAATGGAGAAGCTAAAACTGAAAAGTTAAGATTTCCAACTTAATAATTTTTGCTTAAAAGTAACTTAAAATAAGTCTATCCAAGAAATTATTTTTACACAATTACTAAGAAGGAGAACTTCATATTAAACTGGTCGATAAAACAACAATGATTCAACTCACCATACCACATCTCCACAAGATGTTTCAGAATTCTCATGGCTTGCTCATGAAACTGGATAATGTGCTATTATATCTATAGAAGCTAAAAGTAATTCCTGTAATGTTTGACATGCTCGGAGTTCTACATAAATACGATATTTTGTTTTACCATATCTTTGTCATTTTTACACCATAATTTCAAGTTCTACCCCAGGATTTTTGAATAGATCTCTATTTGCTCTTAATGATCTTTGTGACTACTTCTTTCAATGGAATATTAGTGTCCAATGGCTGAAGAACTTCTTCCAACTCATGCCACTCAAGATCTTCGTTGTCGGCATCTTCATACTTCACCCTGAACCAATCAGTTTTCTCGTCAAATTTAGTAACTTTTCCATTGTAATACTTGTCTCCAAATAACTTGCGAAGTTCTCTTCCTTCAAACCATTGACCAAAACCAACATTCTTATGTGATTCTGCATATGTAATTATTGGGCATGGTAAAAAAGTGTCGGTGTTTGAAGAAATGGGAGGCAACCCATTAATAACAATAACCAGCTCTCCCGATATCTCAAACACTCCAGTTGGTAAAGACTCTTCCACATCATTTTCTTTGGATGAAAAATCCATTCCAGCAGTTTTTCTAATCAACCCTATGATTAGATGACCAATTTTTTGTTATATTCAGATGCTTTTCAAAGAAAAACTACAGGGAAAAAAGAATTAGTCTCAACATTTTAAAACACTATCATGAATATGCTAGATTTTGAGCAACTTTCGCAAGTATATAACTAGTTGACAATAAGTGAAAAAGTCTAACATCACGAGGAAATAATATATATATATAATAGCACTCTCCAATGACCTTGCGGATTAATTAATTGATTAGAAAAGAATTTCTTGTATGTTCTTTTTATATAAAACTAAGATTATGCATACATTCGACATGTGTTACATATTAGTGTGAACAATACCAAAAATAAAACTAATGATAATAATTTCTTCTTAATCTAGAAAAAAAAGATTTAAAGCTGAAAATTCCTTTTTAATTCTTTTCTCTTTATCATTCTTATTTACTTGCAAATTTGAGAGAAGCCCTGAACTACCAAAGCCATTTAGTAAATGAAAAGAAAATTCATAATTTTACCTCATTACACATTGTATCATTACCAAAAGAAGAGAAAATATGGAGAAACAATACTATTATAGTCACAAGATACATAACACTACAGTTATTCACAAGAAAGCTAAACTCATTAATAAAATTATCAGTATTAAATTTTTACACCAAGTTCACTTTGTACTAGGTGGGGTACAGGTAGGGTAGGTGTCAGCATACTTTACCCTAACTCATGGAGGTAGAGAGGTTGTTTCCAAAAGACCATTGGCTCAAGTAACTCATAACAAAGACATGATAAAAATGACAGAAAGATACAAAGCAATCATAACAAATGATAAAAAAATCATCAATTAATATTTAAAACAAGAAATAGTTGCAACTTTAAAATAATGTGATAACAAAAGCAAAAAACAACAGGTATTATCATAATTGAAGGGAGATAAACTACGAGATTAGTGCTTTGTTTTAATGATCTTTGTAACTACTTCTTCCAATGGAATATTAATGTCCAATGGCTGAAGAACTTCTTCCAACTCATGCCACTCAAGATCTTCTTCGTCTCTATCTTTATACTTCACCCTGAACCAACCAGTTTCCTCATCAAATTTAGTAACTTTTCCATTGTAATACTTGTCCCCAAATAACTTGCAAACTTGTCTTCCTTCACACAATTGACCAAAACCAATATTCTTATGTGATTCTATATCAGTAACTACTGGGCAGGGTAAAAAGGAGTCATCATTTGAAGAAATGGGAGGCAACCCATTAATAACAACAGCCGGCTCTCCAGGTATCTCAAACACTCCAGGTGATAAACACTCATCCACATCATTTTCTTTGCCTGAAAAATTCCATTCCAGTAGTTCTTCTAATCAACCCTATGAATAGATGACCCTATGAATAGATGAGCAAAATTTTGTTATACAATTGAGCTTCTCACTAACAAATAACCAAAATTTTGATCCAAACATCAATTACTATGAAAACAATAATCTCAACACTTGGTAATATTTGTAATTCAAATGTTTTTCAAGGAAAAACTAGAGGGAAAAAAAGAACGACTCAACATTTTAAAACATTATCATCAATATGCTAGATTCTGAGCAACTTTGGCTAGTATATAACTAGTTGAACATAATAATTACACTCTCCAATGACCTTGCAGATTAATTAATTGATTAGAAAATAATTTCTTGTATGTTGTTTTTATATAAATATAAAATTATGTACACATTTGACATGTGTTACATATTTGTGTGAAAAATACCAAAAATAAAATTAATGATAATAGTTTCTTCTTAATCAAGAAAAAAAAGATTTAAAGGTGAAATTACATTTCTAATTCTTTTCTCTTTATCATTCTTATTTAATTGCAAATTCGAGAGAAACACTAAACTACATAAGTCACACAGTAAGTGAAAAGAAAATTCATAACTTTACCTCATTACACGTTGTATCATTACCAAAACCAGAGAAAATATGGAGAAACAATACTATTATAGTCGGCAAGATACGTAATATTGTAGTTATTCACAAGAAAGCTAAACTCATTGACAAAATTATAGTATTAAATATTATTTCTTTTACTATCAAGTTCACTTTGTACTAGGTGGGGTATGGATAGGGTAGGTGTAAGCATACTTTACCCTAACTCATGGATGTAGAGAGGTTGTTTCTAAAAGACCATTGGCTCAAGTAACTCATAACAAAGACATGATAAAAATGGCATAAAGATGCAAAGCAATCATAACAAATAATAACAAAATCATCAATTAACATTAACAAAAATAAATAGTTGCAACTTTACGATAATGTGATAACAAAAGCAAAGAACAATCGGTATTGTCAGAATTGAAAGGAAAGAAACTACGAGATTAGTGCTAATACTATTGAAATGCATAAACACAACACTCGATTACTTACTAATCTTGTACCTAATTTTTTACCTTAAAACCCCCTATATGAGGTCCCTTCCGAGATATTTGATTTTCTAAAGCTACACTTTCTTCCACTCTTTTTATTTATAATATAAGTGTGATTGTTATAAAATGTATACTTCCCTGACCTCTTTATGGTATAAATGATCTCCAACTCATTAAACAATTCACTCTCTTTTTAAAAAAAATAAAAACCTCTAAGCAAAAATAACAATCAATACCATGTATTTATAGCTAAACTAGAAGTTTGAATCCAAATATATCTTCTTGAGAGGAAGATGACTGATTGATTTGAAACAATGAAGGAGAAGACAACAAAGAGAAAAACATAACCCCAAAATATTTAGATGCCATGGTGATAGCTTATGATTTGAGTTAAATTTGGGTGAGAATTGAGGGATTCGCTAAGCCGAAGTCTACAATCAAAGCTCGAGGTATGTAAGATTTCATATATGAAGAGGGAGAGAGAGAGAAATCCATTAATGGAGTTGATTGGGGCGGTGGCTATGTTCCTTAAGGGTTGCTTAGAGAGGTGGAACTAACATTATGTAGTGTGAAATGAAGAGAAAATTGGGATTTAGAGAAGGTATAGATTTCTTAGTCTAGGATTTATGTAGGCCGTTAAATGAGATTGATTGACGGTCATGATTTGATCCATAAAGTAAATGATAAAAGATAGTATATATATATATATATATATATATATATATATATGTGTGTGTGTGTGTGTGTAAAGGATACAAATTTCAAATACTTTTCTTTATTTAGATTAATTAAAAATGATTATATTTATGCAAGAAATTATTTATGTAAATTATAATATCAAAATTTATCAAACATATATATATAGACTCAACAACAAAGATATAAATTGTGATTAATAAAGGTGAGTGATACTATAGAAAATTATCAAATTAATTAAACGTGTGCTATTATAATGTCATGACCCAAAATTGAACGTGATGACACTTGTCTAATCCCACCAAAACAAGTCAGCCTCATACCCAACAATATGAAAAAATATGAAAAATAAATCAACAATAGCATAAGTGTGGAAAACTTAACCAATTTCAAATACCACCAAAATCTGATTGTCACGTGTAAAAGCCTCAATTCATTAAATAAGGAATTGAAAGATAAACACAAATCTCATTTCATTCTTTCTCGAATAGAACAGAACATAAAGTAAGGAACAAGAGGGCCCGCTGGTGTCACGACCCAGACCACCACGATTGGCACCCACACTAACCCTCCGGTGGGAGAACCATTAACACTAATTAGCTAACCAACTTAATCAAAATACTAAAGCATTTAAGGTTACAGAAGCAAGTTAAATGCTAAGGAAAGAAATAGGAATTTCCCATGAACTCCAAATCAATAGTCTAACAACTAAACAAATGCGGAACACCTAGAACCTGAAAGTCAACGTACCAAAACTCTAACAAGATCCATAAATCTAAACAAGAAGGGTTACAACCCCAAACTAATGTACTGACAACTAACTAGAAAGTCTAAGTCCGAAATGTGGACTTAAACAGAAAGAGAACTCATGGCAGCTCGAAAGAACTGGCTCACTCTTAAATTCGAACGATCACTGATCTTATAAGTGAGGTCTGTCAATAGCTGCAGGAAGATGCCCTGTACTCAGCAAAGAAAGAGCAAGTGTAGTATCAGTACACAACTACAATGTACTGGTAGGATCACGCGGCTATCCACTAAGTGCAACATACATAAGTCATTACAACATAATAAACATGCATACACCGAACATATACAATATCAATATCATTTATGAATAACGATCAAATTCATAATTCTCAGTTACACAGTTATGTCAACTCAATGGTTCTCTCATGGAACCAAAACCCAAACTGTTAGTGTACCGGTTTGTGGTACCCGATCCAATGTTTATGTCGAAACGTGGCAATAGATCCCGTAATTATGCTGGAACGTGGCAACAGATCCAAGTTAGTGTGTCGGAACGCAACACCCGATCCATTTAACAAGCTACAATCACAATCACAAGTATATTCTCATAATCATACAATCAAGTCATGATTTCATGGCAACATCATTCATTTATCCTCATTTACAACTAGTGTGATCACTAATGCAACATTCGCATACATACATGCATCATAATGAAGCAAGAAGAAACATATATCACACAATCATGAAATCACAACTATCACCTACCTCGAAACAAGCTTGAATCCCCTAAGAAACTTGATTCTTCCCTTTCCAAATTCGTTCCGCTTGTTCTTGGTCTACAATCGATCAATATAACATGGGAATCAATAAATAATAACTAATTTCCCGAATTACTAACAATTCTATCAACCCTAGAACAAACCCTTGATCCCAATATCCAAATTAGGGTTGTTTCCACCATAAATTCCAGATCAAAGCCCTCCCCCATCGATAATTACCCATTAGATTACGTTCTACGGATCAAAAAATGGATTCGGGGAGTTAAAACCTTACATTTAGCCTCAAGAATGGTGGAAAACTGTCAAGAAGTCTCCTGGGTTCGTTCCTTAGCTCTCAAGTTCAAAAATTGCAGAATAAAACATTTTTGGGGTTTATTTCCGACTTTAAGTTGCGTCTGTCCCGCCACAGCTGTCTCACCCCACTACAGCGGCAGAAATCCCGCTATAGCGGCTTGCACGGAATAGTGAGAAATTTTAATAATTCCAATACCCCTATTTCACAACACACCTTCAACCAACGACACTCAGAAATTACCCGTTCACGCCAAGATCAATTTCGGGAGTTCTACTCACCTGAATTCAATTCTGTAAAGTCGTACGGGTTCCTTAACGTCTTAGCTATCTACTCATGTAATTAAAATCATAATTAAATCACCCAATAGCTACCAGATTTCCCTAGACTTTAATGACTTCGATTCCGTCCAAATCTGGACTAGGCTGGGAAAATCCAAGTTACTACGAAAAAGTTTTTCGGCCCAAAATTTTTCCCCGTTGCCTTTTCTATAACGACAGGAACATGTCGTTATAACAGATACCAATTTACCCATCACTCGTCCCTGCGTGACAAACATAGGAAAAACAGGCTAAAGAAAGAATGGAGTACTACCTGAATCGACGAACAATTGGGGATACTTGTCTCGCATGTCCTTCTCGGTTTCCCAAGTAGCTTCCTCAACTGGACGATTCTTCCATTGAACCTTCACAGACTTAATCTCCTTGGTCCTTAACTTACACACATCACGATCAAGAATTTCAACCGGTTCCTCCTCATATTGGAGTCTTTGTCTAACACGATTGAGTCCCATTAATTGATGTAATCCCCGTCACCATGATATCTCTTAAACATGGACACATGGAATGCCGGATGAAATCCAGATAGATTAGGAGGTAAAGCCAATCTATAAGCCACTGGCTCTACACATTCAAGAACCTCAAAGGGACCAATGTATCGCGGACTTAGCTTGCCCTTCTTGCCAAATCTCATCACCCCTTTCATAGGTGATACCTTAAGAAGAACATTCTCACCAGTCTGAAATGCCTATCTCTTACCTTATGGTCTACATACTTTTTCTGTCTACTCTGGGCTGCTAAAAGCGTAGCTTGAATACTTCTCACCTTATCTTAACATCTTTTACTAAATCAGCTCCCAAAGGTTTCACATCTCCAGCCTCGAACTACCTTATGGGTGATCTACATCCCCTCCCATAAAGTGCCTCAAATGGTGCCATATCTATGATGGAGTGGTAACTATTATCATAGGAGAACTTACACAAAGGTAAGAACTTATCCCAATGCCCTCCAAAATCAATCACACATGCCCTCAATATGTCTTCTAACACTTGAATAGTCCTCTCCGATTTCCCGTCCGTCTGTGGATGGAAGGTTGTACTAAATGTGAGTTGTGTGCCCAATTCATCATGTAATTTCCTACAAAACTTGAATGTGAATTGGGTACCACGGTCTGAGATGATAGAGAGGGGAACCCCATGCAACCTCACTAGCTCTTTCACATACACTTTAGCTAATTGTTCAGCATTATAATCTATTCTTACCGGAATAAGCTGACCTAGTCAATCTGCCAACCACTACCCAAATAGAATCAAACTTCCCCAAAGTCTTGGGAAGACCAACCACAAAATCCATGGCTATCATTTCCTACTTCCATTCCGGAATTGGCATTCTCTGAAGCAAACTTATAGGCCTTTGATGCTCATATTTTACTTGTTGGCAATTTTGACACTTAGCCACAAACTCCGCTATATCTTTTTTCATGCCCGGCCACCAATAAATTCTCTTCAAGTCTCGGTACATCTTGGTCACACCCAGATGAATAGAATATCGCGAGCCATGGGATTCTGTCAACAATTTCTGAATCAAGTCATCAACTCGAGGAACACAAATCCTTCCCTTAAAACTGAGCACACATTCCGCATCAAGACTGGTCTCTTGTGCCTTACCACTTTCTTATAACTTCGAATTTTATAATGGAAAATCGAAAATATCAGCTAAACTACCCATACTCAACGCTTTTTGACAAACCGTCTGCCACCACATTAGCCTTACCCGGATGGTATTGAATGGTAACATCATAATCTTTGAGTAACTCCATCCACATTCGTTGTCTCAAATTCAGATCCTTTTGAGTGAACACATACAAAAAACTACGATTATCAGTAAACACGTCACACTTGACCCCATAGAGATAATGCCGCTGATCTTAAGAGTGAACACTACCGCTGCTAACTCCAAATCGTGTGTTGGGTAATTCCTCTCATGCACCTTCAATTGACGCGATGCATAAGCTATAACATTTTTATCCTACATTATCACAGCACCCGAACCAGAATGTGAAGCATCACAATAAACAATAAAATCTTTACCCATAAACGGTAATGCTAGAATAGGTGCGATGGTCAAGAGAATCTTGAGCTTTTGGAAGCTCTCCTCACATTTTTTCAGTCCAATCAAATGGTATCTCCTTTTTGGTCAAATTTGTCAAGTGAGTGGCAATAGAAGCAAAGTTCTTCACAAATTGACGATAATAGTTAGCGAGCCCCACAAAACTCCTAACTTCTGACATAGAGCTAGGCCGAATCCAATTCTTAACCGCCTCAATCTTTTGAGGATCTACCATTACCCATTCTTTTGAAACTACATGTCCCAAAAATGCAACCGAAGTCAACCAAAATTTGCGCTTAGAAAATTTTGCGTACAACCTTTGTTTCCTAAGAACACCCATAATAATACGAAGATGGTCGGCATGCTCTTCCTCACTTTTTGAAAAGACCAAAATGTCATCAATAAAGACTATAAGAAACAAGTTAAGAAATGGCTTGAACACCCCATTCATCAAACTCATGAAAGTTGCAGGTGTATTAGTCAAACCAAAAGATATAACTAGGAACTCATAGTGCCCATAGCGGGTTCTAAACGTCGTCTTGGGTACATCCTCAGGTCTAATTTTTAATTGATGGTAACCAGACATTAGATCAATTTTAGAGAAGACTGATGCACCTTGCAATTGGTCAAAAAGATCATCTATCTGAGGCAATGGGTACTTGTTTCGAATGGTAACCCTATTCAATTGCCAATAATCTATACACATCCTCATATTACTATCTTTTTTCTTAACAAACAAAGCTGGGGCATCCCATGGGGAACCACTAGGATGGATAAATCTTTTATCAAGAAGCTCTTGGATTTGAGCCTCAAGCTCTCTTAACTCTGTCGGGGCCATGTGATATGGAGGGATAGAAATGGGGAAGGTACCAGGTTCCAAATCAATACAGACTATATCTCTATCCGGAGGCATACCAGGCAAATTCGTAGGAATCACTTCTCTAAATTCAGACACCACATGAATAGACTCAATAGATGGAGACTCAACCTCCACATCCTGAATATGAGCCAAATAAGCTAAACAACCCTGCCCTACCAGTTTTCTAGCCCGTATGGAGGATATGATCTTAGCTTGCTTAGGCTTGTACACCCTTTCCCACTCTAATTTTTCCCTTCCCGGAATTTCTAGAGTCACAGACTTAGTATTACAATTAAACACAGCATATAGGGGGACAACCAAGTCATGCCTAAGATTATGTCAAAGTCAGTCATATACCAAAATAACCAAATCAGCCCTGTAACATCTCAAAATTTGAAATAACTACGAAGAAGCTAAGAAGTTGAAATAGTCATTTTTGGAAAGAAGGAAAATCTGGAAATTTTGTCAAGTTAGAAAAAAAATGAGTTTTTGGTCAACTTCAAACTGCCATAACTCCTAGCTCAGGAGAAGTTAGGTGTAGTTCTAAATATGGTTGGAAATATCTTTGAATGATCTTTCAAACGCCACTGAGTTTGCGTGATTCCGAGTTCGTATGAGTAAGTTATCCCCTTTGGAAGTTGGTCTGTTAGATTTAGGAAAGTCTAATCCGGATTTTTGAAGGGAGATTTAGTCTTTTCCTTACCTAATTATTTTAATTCGTTATTAGGATATTTATTGGGGTAAACCAGTTTTTGGTCAGTTTAGAAAAATTAGAATTCACGCAAGGGCTTGGAGAAAAGAGAAAAGAGGAGAAACGAGAAGAGAAATCAATAGCCGCCAAGATCGTCTAAGTTTAACTTGTGGAATTCGTCGGGGGTGATCCCTACAAGGTATGTGAGATCACATAGCATTGGGTTACTTTTCCCACGCGCCAATCATGATTCAATTCAGCGAAATATGTTTGATTTGAAAGTAAATTCCTTGAGTTCTTGATGATATTTGTTTGAATTCTTGTGGGTTGAGTTGCTGGAGTTTTCTTGAGATTGATTCATGTTTTAGTAGAGTTTTTCGAGTAGAATCTGATGTATAATGGAGGTATAAGTGATTCTAAGTGTTTGGGGAAAGAACCATTGAGGTTTAGAGTTGAAAAACGGAGAAGAAAAATCGTCAAAAACCTGGGGAAGGGGGTGGGGAGTTGCGCCAGCCAACGCACCCTAAAAGGGGCTCTGAAGTTCACCCCTTGGGCCAAAATGCCAACCAGCGCACCCCAGCTGGTCCTCTGAAGTTTGAGGGTTGGCGTCCCACACCTCTTAGATCGCTAGGGACGCCAGTTCTCCCCATTCTTCCCCCACCTTTTCATACTAGTTCCTAAGTGATGTACCTATGTTTCCTAGTTGATTCTAGCACTCTAAGGTACATCTAAACATCAAGAAATCATCCATAAACATGAGATCATGAACCTTTAATCCATAATCCAATTCGAGGAAAGTTAAGATCAAAGTCATAGAAGCTAAAAGTTAAAGTCTAGAAATTAAGAAGCAAGTCAAGCAAAGTTTCTTAAAGTTTTCAAGTGTCTTTAACAATAGTTTTACCTTCGTTTTAAGGCTCAAGCTTTAAGTTAAGCAAAGAGTAAACTTGAAGTTCATTTCTTTAAAAGTATATAGGGACTAAGTATTTCCAAAGAGATTTAAAATGTTTTCACATTTAAATAAGAATGGAAACTGAGATTTCCAAAGAGCCTTCAGGCCAGTTTTCAAAAAAAGTAATCGCTTTCTAAATAAAGCAAGATGGGAAAATTTTATTTCCAAGATAGCCTTTGATATAAGTTTTTGAGCACTAATCTCAAATCATAGAAGGAGTATGTTTTTAAAACATAAGAGCCAGTGTATTTTGGGAGTAGTATTGAGCACCGATTTGGGGACGAGCATGAGTTTAGATAACTCACGTCACCATAGAACCATGTAGCCACTATGGGTAGAAAATGGTCATACTTTTTAGATAAATCCTTTTCGTAATAGACTAGTGGATTCGTTAGGTAGTTCAGGTTCTATACCTTTGGCTGGGTATAGAATGCGCTGGCAGCGTTAGGTAGATCGATGTATCATCATTATAGCTCTTATGTGATGGTTGTCAGTTAGAGAAACTCCCAAAGAAGTTATTGTAATTTTTATATACATCAGTTTATTGTATTTTTACGTACATCTCAGAGTCATTGATATCTTTGCATACACACAGAATTAAAATAATGTTTTTGAATATCTCATCTTTATATTGCACTTGTTTTAAATTGCTTTATATTGAAATGAGTTCAGTCAAGTTGAGTTGAGTTGAGCCAGGTAATTTCTTCAGTTTCTTTAAGATTCTTTCTAGCCTTTGTTGTTTTAGCATTCCAACTCGCATACTCGTACATTCAATGTACTGATTCCAGTTGGCCTGCATCGTCTTATGATGCAGACACAGGTAACTAGGATCGACATTCCGATGCATCGTTGATCCAGTGAGCAGTTCAGAGTCTGTTGGTGAGCCTCCTTGCTTTCCGGAGGATCCATTTCATTGCTTTCTAGTTTAGTTTATTAGGATGTTATGGGGTCTATCCAAACATCCATCTCATTTGTTATTAGAGGCTTCACAGACAGTCAGATATTAGTCCTTTGAGTCTTTTCTTCATCAATTCTTATTGTCAAGACTTGGGTTGCCACTTTTGGCCAAGTTGAATGTTTAATCTTTAACATTCTAAGTTATCTTATTATTCAATTCAGTTAAATGCCATTAATCATTATAGATATGAATATTGTCTTCCGCTGAGTTAAGTAAGCCAGGTCAAGGGTTCGCTTGGGGCCAGCAATGGTCTTTGAGTGCCGGCCACGTCCAGGGTGTAGGCTCGAGGCGTGACAAACTTGGTATCAGAGCCAGGTTCAAGAGTCTTAGAGAGTCTATGAAGCCGTGTTTGTAAAGTCCTGGTTATCGGTGTGAAGCGCGCCACATCTATAATTAGGTGGCTGCAATATTTAGGAATTTCTTCACTTCCTTCACACTCATTTCATGCGTTGAAGTTTAATATCTAAAAGTTTCCCTCTAATTCGTGCCTGCGCGTGTTTCAAATAATCATGCCTCCACGAAGAGCTGTCAGAGGTCGTCCTGCTAGACACAATGTTGAGGAACAAGAGTTACCCAATGCACCTAAAGTGCAACCTCAAGAAGAAGTGACAAATGCTGAGTTTTGTGAGGCTATAAGGATATTCAGTCAAGTTGTGACCAATAATGCTGGGCAGCAAGGAGGAGCTCGACAGGGAGAGGCTGACACTTCAAGGATTCATGAGTTCTTGAGGATGAATCCCCCAAGTTTCACTGGTTCAAGAACTACTGAGGATCCAGAGAACTTCACTGAGGAACTAAAAAAGTTATTCGATGTGATGCATGTTGCTGATACTGAGAGAGTTGAGTTAGCTGCATATCAGATGAAGAATGATGCTAGGACTTGGTTTGATCAGTGGAAAGGGGATAGAGATGAGGATGCACCACCTGCGAGTTGGGCATGTTTTGAAGAAGCTTTCTTGGGGCGTTTCTTTCCTAGCGAACTGAAAGAGGCTAAGGTACGTGAGTTCCTCACACTTAAGCAGGATTCTCTGAGTGTTCATGAGTATGGGTTGAAGTTAACCCAACTATCCCTTATGCTCCGGAAATGGTTAAGGACATGAGAAGTAGAATGAGCTTGTTTGTTGCTGGGTTGGGCCGTCTATCAAGCAAAGAGGGTCGGGTAGCAATGCTTATTGGGGACATGGACATTTCAAGGTTGGTGGTCTATGTGCAGCAGGTAGAGGAAGAGAAGCTGAGAGATAGAGAAGAGTTCAAGAAAAATAGGGCTAAGACAAGGAACGAGTCCGGGCAACAGAAGTGTAATGCCAACCGGTCATCTTTCCAACAGAAACAGAATGGACATGTTCCATCATCTGCTAGTGCACCTACACCTAAGAACAAGTGTGAGTACTATGGTAAGAATTTTAGGGCTAAGCCTGCCTATTCTCAGGGTAGTGTGGCGCAAGGGGTTAGTAAGCCTCATGCCTGCGCCAAGTGTGGTAGAAACCATTCCGGTGTGTGTCGTGAAGGCTCCACTGATTGTTTAAGGTGTCGCCAGACTGGGCATTTCATGCGAGAATGTCCAAAGAGCAAGCAGGGAAATGGTAATGGGGGCAATAGAGCCCAGTCTTCGTCAGTTGCTCCACTAGACAGAATTGCACCTAGAGGGGCTACTTCCGGTACTGGCGGAGGAACAAACCTCTTATATACTATCAACAGTCGCCAAGAGCAAGAGGATTCGCCAGATGTTGTCACTGGTATGATTCAAGTCTTTGACTTTACTCTATATGCCTTGCTAGATCCAGGAGCGAGTTTATCTTTTGTAACTCCATATGTTGCTATGAATTTTGATGTTATTCCTAAACAACTTAGTGATCCATTCAGTGTCTCTACACCTGTTGGTGAGTCTATTCTAGTAGAGAGAGTCTATCGTGATTGTCCCGTTTCTGTCAATCACAAGAATACCATGGTTGATTTAATTGAGTTAGACATAGTAGATTTTGATGTCATTGTTGGCATGGACTGGCTTCATGCCTATTATGCCTCAGTTGATTGTAGAACTCGAGTAGTCAAGTTTCAGTTTCCAAATGAGCCAGTCTTAGAGTGGAAAAGCAGTTCAGCAGTGCCTAAGGGTCGTTTCATTTCGTACCTTAAGGCAAGGAAGTTAGTTTCTAAGGGGTGTGTCTATCACTTAGTTCGAGTTAGTGTTGAGATATCTCTTATTCAGTCAGTTGCAGTAGTAAAAGAGTTTCCAGAAGTCTTTCCAGATGATCTTCCCGGAGTCCAACCTGAGAGAGAGATAGACTTCGGTATAGATCTTCTTCCAAATACTCGTCTGATATCTATTCCGCCATATAGAATGGCACCAGCAGAGTTGAAAGAGTTAAATGAGCAGTTGAAAGATCTTTTAGATAAGGGCTTTATTCGACCAAGCGTCTCACCTTGGGGAGCTCCAGTCTTATTTGTGAGAAAGAAAGATGGTTCCTTAGGATGTGCATAGATTATCGTCAGTTGAACAAGGTTACTATAAAGAATAAGTATCCTCTTCCGAGAATTGATGATCTTTTCGATCAGATCAGGCTACCACCAATTGAGAGTAAGCGAATGTGATATTCCCAAGATAGCATTCAGGACCCATTATGGTCATTATAAGTTTAAGGTCATGTCATTCGGTTTGACCAATGCACCTGCAGCGTTCATGGACCTTATGAATAGAGTCTTCAAACCTTATTTAGATATGTTTGTTATCGTCTTCATTGATGACGCACTAATGTACTCAAAGAATGAAGAAGTTCATGCTAGTCATCTCAGAATAGTTCTTCAGACTTTGAAAGATAAGGAGTTGTATGCCAAGTTCTCTAAGTGTGAGTTTTGACTTGAGTCTGTGGCATTTCTAGGTCATATTGTGTCTGGAGAGGGAATTAAAGTTGATACTCAGAAAATTGAGGCAGTGCAGAATTGTCCTAGACCCACATCTCCAACTGATATTATGAGTTTCTTGGGTTTGGGTAGCTATTATATAAGGTTTGTAGAGGGTTTCTCGTCTATTTCTTTACCGTTGATGAAGTTGACTCAGAAAACAGTGAAATTTCAATGGTCTGAAGCTTGTGAGAAAAGCTTTTAGGAATTGAAAAAGAGGTTGACTACTGTCCCAGTGTTGACCTTGTCAGAAGGTACTCAAGGTTTTGTGGTGTATTGCGATGCATCTAGATTTGGCTTGGGTTGTGTTTTAATTCAGAATGGCAAAGTTATAGCTTATGCCTCAAGAGAGTTGAAAGTTCATGAAAAGAACTACCCAACCCATGACGTAGAGTTGGCTGTTGTAGTATTCGCTTTGAAGATATGGCGTCATTATTTGTATGGTGATCATGTTGATATATTCATTGATCATAAGATCCTTCAATATGTGTTCACCCAGAAAGAGCTTAATCTCAGACAAAGGAGGTGGTTAGAATTACTCAAGGATTATGACATGAGTATTCTTTACCACCTAGGTAAGGCTAATGTGGTTGTTGAAGCTTTAAGCAGGTTATCTATGGGTAGTACCGCCTATGTTGAGGAAGAAAAGAGAGATTTAGCTAAGGATGTGCATAGACTTGCACGCTTAGGAGTCTGCCTTATGGATTCCACAGAAGGAGGAATGGTGGTGATGAATGGGGTTGAATCATCACTAGTGTCAGAAGTGAAAGAAAAGCAAGATCGAGATCCCATTTTTCTAGATTTAAAGGCAAATGTTCATAAGCAAAGAGTACTAGCTTTTGAACAAGGGGGAGATGGTGTATTGAGATATCAAGGTAGATTGTGCGTACCTATGGTGGATGGACTCCAAGAGAGGATCATGGAGGAGGTTCATAGCTCCAGATATTCCATTCATCCGGGTTCCACAAAGATGTATCGCGATTTGAGAGAAGTGTATTGGTGGAATGGCATGAAGAAGGGCATTACAGAATTTGTTGCTAAGTGTCCAAATTGCCAACAAGTGAAAGTAGAACACCAAAGTCCCGGTGGTTTGGCTCAAAATATAGAACTTCCAGAATGGAAGTGGGATATGATAAATATGGATTTCATCACAGGCTTGTCAAGGTCTCGCAGACAACATGATTCTATTTGGATGATTGTCGACAGAATGACAAAATCAGCCCACTCTTTACCGGTAAAGATTACCCATTCAGCAGAGGAATATGCCAGGTTATATATTCAGGAGGTGTTAAGACTTCATGGGGTTCCAGTCTCCATTATTTCAGATAGAGGTGCACAATTTACTGCACAGTTCTGGAAATCTTTTCAGAAAGGCTAGGGTTCAAATGTGAACTTAAGTACTGTTTTTCATCCTCAGACTGATGGGCAAGCAGAGCGCACTATTCAAACCTTAGAGGATATGTTGAGGGCTTGCGTGATTGATTTCAAAGGTAATTGGGATGATCACCTACCTCTCATTGAGTTTGCTTACAATATCAATTACCACTCTAGCATCCAAATGGCTCCTTATGAAGCTCTTTATGGGAGAAGATGCAGATCTCCTATTTGATGGTTTGAAGTTGGTGAAGTAGGGTTGATAGGACCAGATTTAGTCTACCAAGCTATGGAGAAGGTTAAAGTGATTCAAGAGAGGTTGAAAATGGCACAGAGTCGTCAGAAATCCTAGACTGATGTTAGGAAAAGGGCGTTATAGTTTGAAGTAGATGATTGGGTATATCTAAAGGTTTCACCCATGAAGGGTGCTATGAGGTTTGGTAGAAAGGGGAAACTTAGTCCCCGGTATATTGGGCCTTATTAAATATCCAAAAGGATGGGCAATGTAGTTTATGAGTTGGAGCTACCACAAGAGTTAGCCGCGGTTCATCCGGTGTTTCACATCTCTATGTAGAAGAAGTGCATGGACGATCCTTCATTAATCATACCCACTGAAAGTATTGAGATCAATAATGGCTTATCTTATGAGGAGATTCCTGTTCAAATTCTAGATCACCAAGTTCACAAGTTGAGGACAAAAGAGGTTGCATCAGTCAAAGTCCTTTGGAGGAACCAATTTGTTGAAGAAGCTACTTGGGAAGCTGAAGAGGATATGAAGAAGAAATATCCACATCTCTTTGAGTTTGGAGAAAATGCAGACCAAGGTACTAATTCTCTTCTTAGTACTCTTTAAATTATGAGTGAGCATGTTGTTTGTTTGCAATTGCTTGTTGGGTGTTTGAACTAGATGTTACACCCTTAGCCCTAGTAAGGGTAATCTTATTCGAGGATGAATGTTCCCAAGGGGGATATATTGTAACATCTCGCAATTTGAAATAACTAGGAAGAAGCTAAGAGGTTGAAATAGTCATTTTGGGAAAGAAAGAAAATCTGGAAATTGTCAAGTTAGAAAAAAATGAGTTTTTGGTCAACTTCAAACTGCCATAACTCCTAGCTCAGGAGAAGTTATGTGTAGTTCCAGATATGATTGGAAATCTCTTGGAATGATCTTTCCAACGCCACTGAGTTTGCGCAATTCCGAGTTCGTATGAGTAAGTTATCCCCTTTGGAAGTTGGGATGTTGGATTTAAGAAAGTTTAATCCGGATTTTTGAAGGGAGATTTAGTATTTTCCTTACCTAATTATTCTAATTCGTTTTTAGGAGATTTATTGGGGTAAAACCAGTTTTTGGTCAGTTTAGAAAAATTAGAATTCATGCTTAGGGCTTGGAGAAAAGAGAAAATAGGAGAAAGGAGAAGAGAAATCAAGAACCGCCAAGATCGTCGAAGTTTAACTTGTGAAATTCATCGGGGGTGATCCCTACAAGGTATGTGAGATCACATAGCAATGGGTTACTTCGTCCACGCGCCAATCATGATTCAATTCAGCGAAATATGTTTGATTGAAAGTAAATTCCTTGAGTTCTTCATGATATTTGTTTGAATTCTTATGTGTTGAGTTGTTGGAGTTTTCTTGAGATTGATTCATGTTTTGGTAGAGTTTTTCGAGTAGAATATGATGTATAATGGAGGTATAAGTGATTCTAAGTGTTTGGGGAAAGAACCATTGAGGTTTAGAGTTGAAAAACGAAGAAGAAAAGTGGTCAAAAACCTGGGGAAGGGGGTGGGGAGTCGAGCCAGCCAGCGCACCCCAAAAGGGGCTCTGAAGTTCACCCCTTGGGCCGACGCACCAGCCAGCGGACCCCAGCTGGTCCTCTAAAGTTTGAGGGCTGGCGCCCCGCGCCTCTCAGAGCGCCAGCGACACCAGTTCTACCCATTCTTCCCCCACTTTTTCGTACTAGTTCCTAAGTGATGTACCTATGTTTCCTAGTTGATTCTAACACTCTAAGGTACATCTAAACATCATGAAATCATCCATAAACATGAGATCATGAACCTTCAATCCATAATCCAATTCGAGGAAAGTTAGGATCAAAGTCATAGAAGCTAAGAGTCAAAGTCTAGAAGTTAAGAAAGAAGTCAAAGCAAAGTTTCTTAAAGTTTTCAAGAGTCTTTAACAAACGTTTTACTTTCGTTTGAAGGCTCAAGCTTTAAGTTAAGCAAATAGTAAACTTGAAGTGCATTTCTTCAAAAGTATATGGGGACTAAGTATTCCCAAAAAAATTTAAAATATTTTCACATTTAAATAAGAACGGAAATTGAGATTTCCAAAGAGCCTTCGGGCCAGTTTTCAGAAAAAGTAATCGCTTTCTAATTGAAGCAAGAGGGGAACTTTGATTTCCATGATAGCCTTTGAGCTAAGTTTTTGAGCACTAATCTCAAATCACAGAAGAAGTATGTTTTTAAAACATAAGAGCCAGTGTATTTTGGGAGTAGTATTGAGCACCGAATTGGGGACGAGCATGGGTTTAGATAACTCACGTCACCATAGAACCATGTAGCCACCATGGGTATAAAGGGTCATACTTTTTAGATGAATCCTTTTCGCAATAGACTAGTGGATCTATTAGGCAGTTTAGGTTCTATACCTTTGTCCGGGTATAGGATGCGCTGGCAGTGTGAGGTAGATCGTTGTATCATCATTATAGCTCTTATGTGATGGTTGTCGGTTAGAGAAACTCCCAAAGAAGTTATTGTATTTTTATATACATCAGTTTGTTGTATTTTTTTTACATACATCTCAGAGTCATTTGTATCTTTGCATACACACAGAGTTAAGATAATGTTTTTAAACAACTTTTCTTTATATTGCACTTGTTTTAAATTGCTTTATATTGAAAGGAGTTCGGTCAGGTTGAGTTGAGTTGAGTTGAGCCAGGTAAGTTTTTCAGTTTCTTTCAGATTCTTTCTAGCCTTTGTTGTTTTAGCATTCCAACTCTCATACTCGTACATTTAATGTACTGATGCCAGTTGGCCTGCATCGTCTTATGATGTAGACACAGGTAACTAGGATAGGCATTCCGACGCATCGTTGATCCAGTGAGCAGTTCAGAGTCTGTTGGTGAGCCTCCTTGCTTTCTGGAGGATCCATTTCATTGCTTTCTAGTTTAGTTTATTAGGATGTTGTGGGGTCTGTCCCAACATCCATCTCAGTTGTTATTAGAGGCTTCATAGACTGTCAGATATTAGTCCTTTGAGTCTTTTCATCATCAATTTTTATTGTCAAGACTTGGGTTGCCACTTTTGTCCATGTTGAATGTTTAATCTTTAACATTCTCAGTTATCTTATTATTGAGTTCAGTTAAATGACATTGATCATTATACATATGAATATTGTATTCCGCTGAGTTAAGTAAGCCAGGCCAAGGGTTCGCTCGGGGACAACAATAGTCTTCGAGTGTCGGCCACGTCCAAGGTTTAGGCTCTGGGTGTGACAAGCCCCAAGTCTGAAAACCCATAAACAAAATAGGACAATAATGATAGACATAGGTGACTATGACAGACTTTCCAACTAGGGTAGAAATATGGATGGAGGCATTAAGTATATCACAAATCATTTCAAATTTTGAGGCAAATTGCACGAATACATAAGAATAAGTGGAACGGATCAACTAACACATTAGACATCCAGTCACAGACAAGAATAGTACCTCTAATCATTGCATCAGACGCCTCTGCCTCACTCTTGCCCGGAAAGGCATAACATTGATCCCTATCATCTTGACGAGCTACTTACCTGCCTGGCTGCACTGTACTCTGCCTGCATTACCATTTCCTCTACCCTCACGACCTTACTGATTACCTTCTTGCCTACCTTGTGGACGTCCTCGACCATTATTACCATTTCCCGTGGGTACCACTGCCCTAGACTGCTGATGCGCGGAATCCGACATGCGCGGATGGGGACAATCTCTCCTCATATGCCCAGGTTCTCTACATTTGTAGCAAGTACGATCAAAAGACGGTCTGTTGCCCGCCGATGGTTTGGCTACCTGGCTATCCTGAATCAAATTCTGAGGTGGAGTTCTAGAGTAATTACCTGTAGAAGTGGGCATGGCGGACTAAATTGGTCGGGCTGCCAGTGTTGGTCTCCTTGAACCTCTAGAGTAAGATCCTTGAAAGTTGCCTGAATTTTTTGGCTTTCTTAGCCAATGCCTTGGCCTGACCGTCTCGGCTCACCTCTCCCCCCCACCCCCACTTTCTTCACAAAGTCTGTCACTTCATTAAAGCTTTTCCCTGCAGAGGTCATATGAACAGATAATACTTGCAACTCAGAATTTAGTCCCTTAATAAATAAACATATACTCTCTTCCTAAGTAGTCACCAGTTGAGTAGCATATCTAGACAAGGCCTGGAACTTGGCCTCATAAGCAGCCACAAACATACCACCTTGCTCCAAAACCATGAACTCATCCTTCTTGCGATCTCTCAAGGTCCTAGGCACATATTTCTCTAAACACAGAGCATGAAATTGGGCCCAAGTAAGTGAAGGTAAAACTGAAGATCTGCATTCCACATAAGCTCTCCACCACTGCTTAGCCTCACCTTGAAGTTGAAAAGTCACGAACGCAATCCCATACTGATGGACAATTCCCAACTTATGAAGCCTCTCATAGCAATCTAGGATGAGCTCATATGCATCCGCACTCTCAGAACCAAGGAACAGAGGCGGTTTCAACTTCAAGAACTTAGTCAACATCTCATGCTCATTACCAGTCATAACAGGACCCAATAAAGGACGAAATAAAGCATCACTACCTCCATTTCCACCCAACTTGGGTGCAGTGATAGCAATAAGGGGATTGACAAGAGCTTGAGTTTCTTGAACAGAAGGAAGCACTCCAGGACCAACCAACCCTTTCAAGAATGACATGATCTGCTGAGCTAACACTGGTCCAAAGGAGGAATACCTATAGTCTCAGCCTGCACCTCTTCCTCTTGCCCAACATTATCCTCATCCTCATCCTCAACCTCTAAGTTCTCCTCTATCTCTTCATGATGCACAGGAGGGGCCTCATTTCTGGGAGTATCTCCAACCGGTGCTCCATCCCTAGTAGGTGCTGCCCTTCCTCGACCTCTACCCCTGCCTCAACCGCGACCTCTCGCTACAAATTCCTCAGCTGGAGCATTGACGGGAGCTACGGGACTAATGCCGTTAAATCTAGTATTAACCATCTGCGGACAAAAGAGTGAAAGAGGTTAGATACCAATTTAAATCGCTAGATACCAATTGGAATCAAGTTTTAGCACGAAAGGAGACAAGAGAAAACAGAGAGATTTCCTAAAGTCCTATAGCCTCTCGAAGAAAAGTACAGAAGTCTCTGTACCGTTCCACAAGACTCTACTAGACTCGTTTTGGTACATCGAGATCAACGAACCTAGGCTCTGATACTAACTTTGTGACGACCCAGACCATCGTGATTGACACCCACACTAACCCTCCCGTGGGAGAACCATTAATACTAATTAGCTAACCAACTTAATCAAAATACTAAAGTTTTTAAGGTTACAGAAGCAAGTTAAATGCTAAGGAAAGAAATAGGGAGTTCCCATAAACTCCAAATCAATAGTCTAACAACTAAACAAATGCGAAAGTAACACCTAGAACCTGAAAGTCAACGTACCAAAACTCTAACAAGATCCATAAATCTAAACAAGAAGGGTTACAACCCCAAACTAGTGTACTAACAACTAACTAGAAAGTCTAAGTCCGAGATGTGGACTTAAACAAAAAGAGAACTCATGGCATTTCGAAAGAACTGGCTCACCCTTGAATTTGAACTATCACTGATCTTCTAAGCAAGGTCTATCAATAACCGCCTGAAGATGCCCTATACTCAACAAAGAAAGAGCAAGTGTAATATCAGTACACAACCACGGTGTACTGGTAGGATCACACGGCTATCCCACTATGTGCAACATACATAAGCCATTACAACATAATAAACATCCATACACCGAACATATACAATATCAATATCATTTATGAATAACAATCAACTTCATATTTCTCAGTTACACAGTTATGTCAAGTCAATGGTCCTCTCATGGAACCAAAACCCAAACTGTTAGTGTACCAGTTCGTGCTACCCGATCCAATATTTATTTCGGAAAGTGGTAACCGATCCCATAATTATGCCGAAATGTGGCAACCGATCAAAGTTAGTATGTCGAAACGCAACACCCGATCCATTCAATAAGCCACAATCACAATCACAAGTATATTCTCATAATCATACAATCAAGTCATGATTTCATGACAACATCATTCATCTATCCTCATTTATAATTAGTGTGATCAATAATGCAACATTCACATACATGTATGCATCATTATGATGCAAGAACAAATATATATCACACAATCATGAAATCACAACCATCACCTACCTTGAAACAAGCTTGAATCCCCTAAGAAACTTGATTCTTCCCTTTCCGGATTCATTCCGCTTGTTCTTGGTCTACAAACAATCAATATAACATGAGAATCAATAAACAATAACTAATTGCCCGAATTACTAACAATTTTATCAATCCTAGATCAAACCCTTGATCCCAATATCCAAATTAGGGTTGTTTCCACCATAGATTTTAGATCAAAACCCTCCCCTATCGATAATTACCCATTAGATTACGTTCTACGGATCGAAAAATGGATTCGGGGAATTAAAACCTTATTTTTAGCCTAAAGAATGGTGGAAAACTGTCAAGAAGTCTCCTGGGTTCGTTCGTTAGCTTTCAAGTTCAAAAATTGCAGAATAAAACGTTTTTGGGGTTTAATTCTGACTTTAAGTCGCGTCTGTCCCGCCACAGGGTCTCACCTCGCTACAGCGGCTCTGCCCTGGTGGTAGAAATCCTGTTATAGAGACTTGCACGGAACAGTGAGCAATTTTAATAATTCCAATACCCCCATTTCACAACACACCTTCAACCAACGAATCTCAGAAATTATCCGTTCACGCCAAGATAAATTTAGGGAGTTCTACTCACACGAATTCAATTCCGTAAATTCGTACGATTACCTTAACGTCTTAGCTATCTACTCATGCAATAAAAGTCATAATTAAATTGCCCAATCGCTATCAGATTTCCCTAGACTTTAATGACTCCGATTCCGTCCAAATCTGGACAAGGTTGGGAAAATCCAAGTTACTATGAAAAGGTTTTTCAGCCCAAAAATTTTTCCCGTTGGCTTTTCTATAACGACGGGAACAGGTCGTTACAGCTGAGATGATAAGTAGCTACCTCTCAAAATCCTCTAAGAGCCTCATAAAAAGATGAAGGAGAAAGATCACATGAGCCACTTGATACCTCAAAAATCCAAGTTCTTGAAAACCCCCAATTTATCATTTAAAAACCTTGATTAAACACTTATAATCATAAACATTAATGAGTAAATGAATATTTAAGATTAAAAATTGTTACCCACATATTTCTTCTAAACAACCTTGTTCTAATCGCCACACCAAAGCTCCCAAAACTTAAAAATGGATAAATGGGGATGAAACCCTAAAAGTTGGAAAACATTCTGTCCAGAATCCTCCACAAACGCGGACCCTTATTTGTAAATGCGAACTTTAATGAGGTCCGACATTTCGTGAATGCATGAGCCTTTCCGTGAATGCGGGGACCCACTCACAGGTCCCTCCGCGAACACGACCAAGCTTCGCGAACATGGGGGACACAAGATACAACAATATGAAAAAGGCAATGTGTTGATAGTTATGTTTTGTGAATTGCCTTGATGTTGATCCTAACTTGTTGATTGATGAAATGCTTTGATGGCATCACTGTGGACTTGAATTTCTTGAGTTTATTGTCTCTTTCTTATTGTATGAATTTTCCTTTTTGCATTGATTTATGTACACTGTGATGACACATGTGGTAATTATGTCGATGAGAAATGGTTTCGGCAAGTGACATTATATAAAGCTGATGGTAAGTGGTTCTGGTTAGTGATATTGTGCCGATGGAAAATGGTTCCGGTAAGTGATATTATGCTGATGGGAAATGGTTCCAGCAAGTGATATTATATAAAGCTGATGGAAAATGGTTTCGGTGAGTGATATTGTGCCGATGGAAAATGGTTCCGACAAGTGTTTTACTATTATGATTTGATGAACCTGATACTTGTGATTGATCTACTTGATACTTATGATTGATCTACTTGATACTTGTGAGTGACATACTTCGAACTTGTTGTTTATTGAATTGTGACGGTTGGACTATGATTATTAAGCATTGTGAGTTGTGTATTGTAAATTGTTAGGTTGGGTTGATTACTATGCCGTTTGTAGTTGAGGCAGTTTGGTTGAGATGAAAAGAGTACTCATATTCTAGCTTAGCTTTACCTTGTTTAGTGGGTTGCTTGCTGAGTATTATGTTGTTTGGTACTCACTCCTTGCTTCGACACTTGTGTAGGTTCCGAGTTCGGACCCATATGATCATTATTCTTCATCTTTCTCTGTGGCTTCAAAGAAAACATTGAGAGTTAACTGTTTGTCATCCCGACAGACCCTGTTGTTCCTTATATTATGCTTTGGTCTATTCGAGAGATGAAGACATTTATACAGTTACTTATCTTTCAATTTCATATTAATATATTAGTTGCTTCTACACATGACAACTAGATTTTGGATATTTTAGAATGACTAAGTTTTCCGCTCTTAAGCTATTATTGTTTTTCTTTCCGCATTTCTTTCGTATTGTTGGGTTTAAGGTTGACTTGTCTTGGTGAGATTAGACGAGTGCCATCACATTCATTTTTAGATCGTGACATCATCCATCAATGCCAATTTTTCATATAGATTACAAACACATTCAACATTGCTCAACTCGGCTTCTTGAATATTCCTTAATGATGATATCTCAACTTCAGTTGGTATTATTGCTTCTGTTCTATACACCAATAAATAGGTAGTTTCCTAATGTGCTGGCATTAGAAGACACATTTGATGCTAGTTTTTAAGCAATGTTAGTGTCATTTAATGATGTTTTTCTACTATTTTAGATAGGAAATCACACAACAAGGAAAAAATAAGAAAAAAGGAGCTAAGTTCAGGACAAAGTACATCATTGATGGAAACCTGATGGACCGTGACCTGTCCAACGGACCATCGGGTACAACGTCAGAGGGAACCAGAAGCATGTTTGAAAGGGTGTATCTAACGGTTCACATGACGAACCATATCACAAGCGACTGTCCATCGGGAAGACCAGTGCTAAGGGTCTTCCAAGAAGCTACTGATAGGGCACAACATTGCAAGTGACAGACCGTCACACTTTTGATGGTCGATCAGGCGAAGTGTCAGACGTTCTTCGTAGGGTTAACTGCCTTATTTTAAATTTCAATTTTCCTGAAGCTATGTAGAGTATTTCTTTTAGGGGTTATTTTATTATCTTAATTTTAGCGAAGAATATAATTTTTTTTTATAAATTTTATTTATTATCTTTATTTTAGCAAAGAATATTGTACGCTTGAATGGGACTTTATTCAAAATTGACTTAATTTTTTAAATCAATGCTTGTATGATTGCCTTAACTTTTGTAAGTAAATTTTTATTCAATGGAAACAATTTCATACTTTACTTCAATTATCATGAGTGGCTAAACCAACAACCAAGGGTTGTGGAATCTGTGATGACTTAACCTAAACAAATGGTGTTTACATAACAAAACTTGTATTGAGAGTGTATACCTTATTAGTTCTTTCGTATTAATCGATTTTAATAGTTGAAAATATTATAACTTGCCCTAGGTTTGACTTGTTTAAGTAAAAATGTGTAAAACCTAGGAAAAAAGATAATAACGAGGATTCAAGGTTTAAACTCGACTAATGATTTATGTTGTAGCAAAATTAACCAACTTCGAGTAAATATCATTGATTTTAGGTTGAAATGTGCCAATAAAAAGTGTATAATTATATGCATTGATGGTTAGACTATTTTTTGTATGCATTAATTAATAACTTAGAATGGATTTACTACTTTGGAAGCAACATAAATAGTTTATGAATCACAATTTTTCCTTAATAGTAGAAGATCAACATGATTGTAGATAAAATTCATGTGATATATGGTCAATAGTATAATTTCTTTTTCGATGAATTCACTAAATTCATACTATTAAGAATTAGATCCAGAAATATTTATTTGAATCCAATGAGTGGAACCCTAATGAACGCAACACATTTGGTTCTCTTTTTGGAAACGAATTTTATGTTTGTTTTAGTCTAAAACAACTCATTAAAAAGGTGTATAATTATATGTATTCATGATGTAATTTTGGAAGTTACATAAATAATTTATGAATTGCTATTTTTTTTAGTAGTAAAAGATCCCGAAATTTATATTTTTGGAAGTTACATAAATAATTTTCGAATCACTATTTTTCTTAGTAATTATAAAAGATCCATAACATAATTGTAGTTAAAATTCGTGTGATATGTGGTCAATAGTTTACTATTTGAAAGCTATATAAATAATTTTCTAATCACTATTTTTTCTTAACAATATAAAATTAATTAACATGATTATTGTTAAAATTCATCTGATAAATGGTCAATAGCACAATTCTTTTTTCGACAAATTCACTAATCCATCCTAATGTATATTAGAGTTTATTTTTTTATTTGACTCCAATGAGCTGCACCTTTGAGAACCCATCAAGCCTGGTTCTCTCTTGTGAATAAATATTATATATTTGTTACAAATTGAAATGAGCATTATATAGTGTAGAATAATACATATTTACAGTGTAATTTTTTTAATAAGATTACTTTAATAACCTAGAATAAATGTTAAGTGACATATTATAATGTATTAATTATATTGATGATATATAAAATATTTATATCAACTATGTGTAGAGCTGAAATTTATATTGCATCTTCTTTTTATAAATCCTTCTTTTGATGCTTCATTTAATAGAACTCGTTTGACCATAAAATTAATTCACTTTTTTTTCAACTTGAAGTTGTATTTCAAATTTTAAAAATAACTTATAACTTGTTTTTTAACTCATTGTTCACTTTTGGAGTTGTATTTAATTACATTCTAATATTACCAAAAAAAAATTGCAAGAAAGTAATATCAAACACAACTCTATCTTCAATTCCAATAATATAATTTATTTTTTTAAAAAAAGAAATTTAAAAAAAATTGGAATCTTTGGCCAAACGTATACTAGAAACCCATATAGATTGACTTATTTTTTATTCTTCCGAAAAAACAAAACAAAAAAAGTTTTAAAGATTTTTCGTAATGTTTGATTAACAACAAAAATAGAGAAACTAAAACTGAAAAGTTGAGATTTCCAACTTAATAATTTATGCTTAAAAGCAATTTAAAATAAGCATATCCAAGCAAATATTTTTACACAACTACTTAGAATGAAAACTTCAAAGATATTGCAGAAATGATGTCATTGGACTAATGATTATTAAATTGGTCGATAAAACTATAGTGATTCAACTCACTATACCACATCTCCACAAGATGTTTCAGAATTCTTATGGCTTGCTCATGAAACGGTGATAATGTGCTATTCTATCCATAGGAGCTAAAAGTACTCCATGTAATGTTTGACATGCTCACAGTTCTACATAAATACGATATTTTTCTTTACCATGTCTTTGTCATTTTTACACCATAATTTCAAGTTCTACCCCCAAATTTCTCAATAGAACTCTGTTTTTTCTTAGGGTCTGTTTGGAAAGCCACCTGGTAATTGGAATTGGTGTAATTACTAGGGTAGTAATTACTAGCCTAGTAATTACACAGTCTAGTAATTACATTGACCTGTTTGGTTGCCACAGTGTAATTACAGTGTAATTCCCTTTGTCCTGTTTGGTTGGACGAATGTAATTACATAGTTAAATTTTAAAATAGATCAGATTTTGAATAAATAATATTACTATGTATAACTGATTGTTAGAATCGATTTTTTAATTTATTTTTATTATTATTAT
>JAJOOE010005318.1:0-39337 GCA_036250405.1 Solanum raphanifolium | reverse complement strand
GAAAGGACAGCTAGTCACATCTCCAACTTAGTTATGAGTGAGTTAGATATTTTATTAACTGTTGCCAGCTGTATAACAGCAGTAACTGAGGTGTTCATTTGAGTTAATTAGGATAGATTTTTTTCTCCTCCTTGTATAACTAGGTAGCTTGTATTCATTTCTTAACTACTTTCCATAATCTGAAAATCTGAGGCAGTTTTCCTTTCTTTCCTTTCTATGTTTATTATCAATGGCATACAGTGTTTAGCATTAGTGGTGATCATGAAGCTGCAAGCCAAGCTCAAGTAGCTGGATTTAACAGAAACTGATCAGAAATTTTCGACAGCCAATCATCCTCAAACTGATGGCCAAACAAAGAGAATCAATCACTTGTTAGAAGAATAATTGAGTCATTAACATGACAGCTAGACAATGGAATTGAGCGGACTTGTTGGATACAAAATAGTTTTGTTATTATGAGCAATATTGGAGAAGAATATTATTGAATTGTTGTTTTAATTATTACATAGAGAACCCTATTTATAGACACTATAATACAATTCCTTACCAAATAAGAGACTATAAACTATTCCTATTCTATGTAGAATTGTGTATACCTATTCTATTCTAACACTCCCCTCAAGCTGGTGCATACAAATTATATGTACCTAGCTTGTTACAAATGTAATTAATACGAGGACCGGTGAGGGACTTGGTGAAGATATCTGCAAGTTGATCATTTGACTTCACAAATTTGGTAACAATATCTCCTGAGAGTATCTTTTCACTAACAAAGTGACAATCAATCTCAATGTGCTTAGTCCTGTCATGAAACACTGGATTTGATGCGATATAAAGGGCTGCTTGATTATCATACACAAGTTCCATATGACCGGTTTCTCCAAACTTCAGTTCTCCAAGCAACTGTTTGATCCAAACTAGCTCACAAGTTGCTACAGCCATTGCTCGATATTCTGCTTCTGCACTAGATCGAGCAACCACACTTTGTTTCTTACTCTTCCATGACACCAAATTACCTCCTACTAAAACACAATATCCGGATGTAGAAAGTCTATCAAAAGGTGATCCTGCCCAATCAGCGTCTGTATATCCGGTGATATGCTCATGGCCTTAATCCTCGAAGAGTAGTCCTTTACCAGGAGCTGACTTTATATATCGCAGAATACGAATAACTGCATCCAATGACTATCACAAGGAGAAGTCATAAACTGACTTACGACACTCACAGGAAAAGAGATGTCCGGTCTAGTCACCGTGAGATAATTCAACTTTCCAACCAACCGTCTATACCTCTCAGGATTACTGAGTTGCTCCACCTGTCCTGGAAGGAGTTTAACATTCGGATCCATAGGAGTATCAATAGGTTTACATCTCATCATTCCTGTCTCCTCAAGAATGTCTAAAGCATACTTGCGTTGAGAAATAACAATACCTAATCTAGACTGAGCAACCTCAATACCTAGAAAATACTTCAGTCTGCCGAGGTCTTTAGTTTGGAAATGCTGAAAGAGATACTGCTTCAAATTGGCGATACCAACTTGATCATTGCCGGTGATAACGATATTATCAACGTAAACAACCAAATAAATACACAGATTTGGTGCTGAATGCCGATAGAACACAGAGTGATCAGCTCCACTACGAGTCATGCCAAACTCCTGAATTACCGTACTGAACTTTCCAAACCAAGCTCGAGGAGATTGTTTCAGACCATAGAGTGACCGACGCAATCGACATACGAGGCTTCTAGACTCCCCCTGAGTAACAAAACCAAGTGGTTGCTCCATATAGACTTCTTCCTCAAGATCACCATGCAGAAAAGCATTTTTAATGTCCAACTGATGAAGAGGCCAATGACGAACGACAACCATAGATAGAAAATGACAAACTGATGCTATTTTGACCATAGGAGCGAAAGTGTCACCATAATCTAGCCCAAATATCTGAGTATACCCTTTGGCAACAAGACGAGCCTTAAGCCGATCGACTTGACCATCTGGACCAATTTTGACCGCATAAACCCAACGACAACAAACAGTAGACTTACCTGCAGGAAGGAGACAAGCTCCCAAGTACCACTCGAATGTAAAGTAGTCATCTCTTCAATCATATCCTGCCTCCATCCAGAATGAGAAAGTGCTTCTCTTGTAGTCTTAGGGATGGAAATAGAGGACAAAGATAATACAAAGGCATAATGGGGTGAAGATAAACGATGATAACTCAAGAAAGTATAATGTGGATTACTATTTCGAGTAGATCGTATACCTTTGTGAAGTGGAGTCGATTGGCTAGCAGGAGGCAAGGCCGCAATGGGAGCAGGGTCCGACGCATGACATGAATCATTTGAGACTATTGTTGGATGTAGACGCCGATGATAAGTTAGGAGTGGTGGCACTCCAACTGGAGATGGAGAAGTAACCGTAGGTCCCTCAAAAGTCGGTACAGGCAAGACCTGAGGTATGGGTAAGACCTCTGAGACATCAGGATGAGCAGAAGATGTGTAGTAAGGTTGAGATTCAAAGAATGTTACACTGGCAGACATAAGATATCGGCGGATATCATGTGAATAGCAAAGATACCCTTTTTGAACTCGAGAGTAACCAGGAAAGACACATTTAAGAGCACGAGGGGCTAATTCATCTTTTCCCGGGGATAAGTTATGAACAAAGCATGTGCTCCCAAATACACGAAGAGGAATAGAATAGAGATGTGACTGAGGATACAATATGGAATGTGGAACCTGATTCTGAATAGAAGATGAGGGCATTCTATTAATTAAATAACAAGATGAAAGGACTGCATCGCCGCAAAAACTCAGCGGAACATGAGATTAAATGAGGAGAGTGTGAGCAGTCTCAATGAGATGCCTATTCTTTCTTTCTGCTACACCATTTTGTTGAGGAGTGTATGGACAAAATGTTTGGTGAATAATTCCTTGGTGAGACATAAACTCTTGAAACTGGGATGACAAGTATTCTAAGGCATTATCACTACGAAAAAGTACTACAGAACAAGGCTCAAACTTTGAGTCCTGCAGGGTTACTCCAGCCTTTGCCTATACCTCATCATGTATAGGAGGATGTAAGTCTGGACTAGTCTTCCTAAATCTCATAGGTTTGATACTATATTGGTTGTGTTGGATCATCTTACTAAGTATGCACATTTTATTCCACTTTCACACCCTTTTTAATGTTAATGATGTGGCCACTTTTTCATTAAGGAAAGATTTCCTAAATTTGTTGTGTTTGATTCTGACCGTGTGTTCATAAGCCAATTTTGCACGGAACTATTCAAAATACTTGGTGCTACCTTGCGCTATAGCTCTTCCTAGCATCCAAAAACCGATGGGCAAACAAAAATGGTGACTAGTAGTTTGAAGACATATCTCTGTTGTATGGCAAGAGAAAATCCTAAGCAATGGTCCCACTTGTTATCTTGAACTGGGTATTGGTTTAATAAATCCTTTAACAGATCTACAGATATGACACCTTTTAAAGCATTATACGAAAGGGATCCACTATCAATTTTTCACATGGATGACACTACTTCAGTGGTGGAAGAAGTAAATGAGCAGGTGCGCTATAGAAATCTGATCTTCACTGAACTCAAATGAACATTTGTTACAAGCACAACAAAGAATGAAGAATCAAGTTGATCTACATCACAGAGTAGTGTTTTGGACGGCGACAAGGGTCTGCCTCGCCTCTTGCCAAGGCGAGCGACGAGGTGCTCCCTTTATGAATTGAGGCGCCAATTAATACCAAAAACTTAAAATATTTAATTGCATATATAAATATCCAAAATCACAATAGCAATAACATATTAACAAATATTTCAATTGAAAAACTACCAATAGATAGTAGATACTAAAACTTTAGAACTTGAATGACTCAATAATTCATAAGACAATTAACAAGCAATACTAGAACTCTAAAAAAACAGGGATTGCACACTACCGAGTGTTGACAAAAACAAAAACAATAGAGCATGAAAGAAGAAGAGAAGAAGAAGAAGAAGAAGAAAAAATGCTAAAAATGTACCTGCTAAGGTCGCAAAGCATAGGACTGAAGAAGAAAGAAGAATAAAAGAGAAGTTGAACTGGAGAGAAAAAAATGAGAAGAGAGTCGTGATTGTCCAAAACACCAAATAAACCCTAATATTGCCTTTTAATTATAAATCTGCCCTTTTTTTATATAAAAAGAAAAAAGGTGACGCCTCTGTCGCGTTGCCGCATCGCCACTCCCCTATTCTCACCTTTTGTCGCCCTTTTGAGATCGCCTCACCTCGCTAGTTATAGGCGACATGATGTAATTCTCACTAGAAGAACTACAATCTAATGCGGAAATCAAACACGGAAAGTAAAGATAAATAGATTGACACAAGAAAAGGAAATCAAAAGCAACCTAAAGGTATATTAAACCTAAAGACCTCAATCGATTGATCCACAATCAAGCACCAAACCTCTTACGATGACCTCAAGGGAATCGATATCCCAAGCAACCAACGTTTCTAACAAAAGGCAACAAAAGCTTAACCAAGCTCTCAACACTCAAACATGAGGTTTTAGTTTTTAACATCAATAATAATCTAAGTCTAAACAGGAAACCTAACCAGCTATTTATAGAGTTTAGGATAAAAGGCCCAAAAGTGACCCGAAAGACAAAAGGGCGAGCCAAGTCGGGCTCGTCTAGTCACTTGGTGATGCGCCAACCAGGTTGGCGTGCTTCTCTGCAATTCTTCAGTCCCTAGCCACGTTCTGTAACATTAAGCGGACTGGGGCCATCGCCTAAGCCATTGGGCGATGCGCCAAGTGGACCCTGCACGCCGAAAGGGACTTCTTCAGCAATTTTGAAGGCATAAAAGTCCTTGCTTGTCGTCAACACCATCTCGAGCACCTCCATCTTCATGAATAGACCTTGCATCCTCTGAAGGTCTTGAGCTTGGCTTCTAGTAAATGGCCTTGATGTAATCTGTTTTACATCATTCTCTCCTTCTTGAAAAGAATTTGTCCTCAAATTCATCGGATCATCATCAGCCACAGTTGGAAAAGGTGACAGGTCGCACACATTGAAAGTGTTTGGCACTTGGTATTCCAGAGGAAGGGCAACCTTGTAGGTGTTGTCATTGAGTAGCTCCAACACTGGAAATGGTCCATCACCCCTCGACATCAGCTTTGTCTTGCGATGGGTGGTAAATCGCTCCTTGCAAAAATGTACTCACACCAAGTCACTACGTTCGAACACGATCCTCTTACGGCCCTTGTTAGCCCTTTTGGCTACATCTTGGTTCTTCTTCTCTAAGTGCAGCCGCACCTTTTCATGAAGCTTCTTCATGGCTTCAGCTCGCTTACTCCCATCTAAGCTTAACACAACATCTTGAGAGAGAGGAGTGAGATCTAAAGGGGTTAGGGGGTTAAAACCATAAACAACTTCAAATGGAGACATACCAATAGTTCTATGAATAACATGATTATAAGCAAATTCAACTAAAGGCAAATGTTCCTCCCACGAGGCCAACTTCCCATGCACTACGGCACGAAGCATAGAACCCAAAGTCCTATTCATAACTTCAGTTTGGCCATTAGTTTGTGGGTGACAAGAAGTTGAGAACAACAACTTAGTACCTAGTCTACCCCACAATTCTTTCCAAAAGTGACTAAGGAACTTAGGATCCCTATCACTTACAATGGTTTGAGGAATTCCATGCAATATAACAACATGCTCAACAAACAAAGATGCTACATTGGGAGCATCATCACATTTATGACATGGAATGAAATGAGCCATCTTTGAAAATCGATCGACAACAACAAAGATACTATCTCTACCTCTTTTATTCCTTGGCAAACCCAAAACGAAGTCCATTGAAATATCAAGCCAAGGCCTTTGAGGGGTGGGGAGTGGAGTGTATAAACCATGGGGAAGGAGGCGCGACTTAGCACGTCAACATTCAACACATTGACCACAAATTCGAACAATATCTTTATGCATTTTAGGCCAATAAAATTGTTCCTCGAGAATTCCCATAGTTTTGTTAACCCCCATCGTGTGCCTCCCTCACAAATAGTTCTCTCCAAGAGCTCATAGGCACACAAAGTCTCTTGCCTTTGAACAAGAAACCATCAAACTTGGAATAGGGAGTAGAAGACCTATCCCTCATCCATCTTTCCCTCTCCCATTCCTCACAATCTTTGAAGATTTGAGCAAACACGGGATCCTTGGGATACATTGCCTTCAAACATTCAAAGCCAATTAATTTAGAAGACAAAGTATTTATCAAAACATGTTTTCTGGACAAGGCATCGGCCACCACATTTTCCTTTCCCTTTTTGTATTGGATTACATAAGGGAAAGTTTCAAGGAATTCAATCCATTTGGCGTGCCTCTTGTTCAACTTTCCTTGGGCCCGAATATGCTTTAGGGACTCATGGTCAGTCCTAATGACAAATTCTTTGGGCCACAAGTAGTGTTGCCAATTACCCAAAGCCCTAATCAAGGAATACAACTCAAGATCATAAGTGGAATAATTCAAAGTAGCACCTTTTAGCTTTTCACTAAAATAAGCAATGGGCTTTTGGTCTTGCATTAAGACGGCTCCAATGCCTACTTTACTAGCATCACATTCCACTTCAAACATTTTATCAAAATCAGGTAATTGCAATAAAGGAGCGAAACTAAGCATGGATTTTAAGGCCTCAAAAGCCTTGGCTTGTTCCTTTCCCCACTTAAAAGGTTTATCCTTTCAGATTACCTCTGTCGAGGGGGCTGCAATGGTACTAAAACCTATGACAAATTGCCTATAAAAACTAGCCAATCCATGAAAGCTTCGAATATCACTTATGGATTTCAGAATTGGCCAATTCTTAATAGCATCAATTTTAGACTCGTCAACTTCAACCCCTCTTGAACTCACAACAAAACCTAAGAAGGCAACTTCATCAACATAAAATGAACACTTACCAAGATTAGCATAAAGTTGTTCCTTCCTAAGCACATCAAACACACATTTCAAATGCTCAACATGATCATGCATGGTCTTGCTATAAATCAAGATATCATCAAAATAGACAACCACAAACTTCCCTATAAAGGGTTTCATCACATTATTCATGAGATACATAAAGGTACTAGGAGCATTAGTGAGACCAAATGGCATCACCAACCATTCATATAGACCAAACTTGGTCTTGAACGCGGTTTTCCATTCATCCCCGGGGTTCATCCGGATTTGATGATAACCACTCCTAAGATCAATCTTTGAAAACACACAAGAGCCATTCAATTCATCAAGCATATCATCTAACCTAGGAATAGGATGACGATACTTTATCATAATTTTGTTGATGGCTCGGCAATCGACACACATGCGCCATGTCCCATCTTTCTTTGGAACTAATAGGACCAGCACGACACATGGACTCATGTTCTCCTTCACATAACCTTTGTTGAGTTCCTCAACTTACCTTTGTAGCTCCTTGGTGTCCTCCGGATTGCTTTGATAAGCCGGCTTGTTTGGCAATTGTGATCCCGGCACAAAATCAATTTGGTGCTCAATTCCCCGAAGAGGGGGCAATCCTCTTGGAAGCTCCTTTGGGAAGACATCCTTATATTCCTGCAAAACAAAGGAAATAGAATTGGGAAGAGAAGAATGAGATTGGTTAGTTTGTAGCACATGATCCCTACGTGTAATAAGGATCAAAGAACTTCCGGATTCAATTTCCTCCCTTATCTCCTTGTAATTAGCCAACAACACTTGGCCCTTTCCTTTCAACTTCCTTCTTTCCTCCTCTTCTTAACTCTCGGCCTCTACATGTTCCTCTTCACACTTCGTCTTTTCCTTTGACTCACTCATCCTTTTATATATATCATTGACTTGAGAGGGGGTCATAGGATGAAGAACATACTTAAGATCATTCATCACAAATGAATACTTGTTTGTTCTCCCATCGTGTTTGGTTGAACGATCATGCTACCAAGGCCTCCCGAGTAGCACATGACAAGCTTGCATTGGGACCACATCACATAGGACCTCATCTTGATATTTCCCAATCTTAAACTTGATCATCACTGGTCGATGCACCCTCAATTCTCCACACTCACTCAACCATTGAAGTTTGTAAGGTGTAGCATGCTTAGTAGTAGGAAGCTTTAAGAATTCCACTAATGCAGTACTAGCAACATTTGCACAACTCCCGCTATCAATAATTACGGAACACACATTATCCTTGATGAAGCATTTGGAGTGAAATAGATTTTCTCTTTGGCTCGGATCATCCAAGGACTTACTAATCATTGCTCGCCTCACCACATATAGAGGAGCAACACTCTCTCCTTCTTTGACACAAAGGTCTGGTTCCTCATCTTTCCCATCTTCAAACTCATCCTCTTATTTGGGATCTTCTTCACATTCACATGTTGGCTCTTCCTTAACACTAAGATATATCTCTCCTCCTTGCATTAGAGCGATCAACCGGTTAGGGCACTCACGCATTATATGACCCCATCCCCTACACTTGTGACATTGAATACCTTCAGAGAACTTGGTTGGGTCAGTGATACCTTTGTCTCTAGGCGGGTACTTTGGAGTGTTTCCTTCGAAGGGCTTCTTCTCATAAGGCTTCTTAACATCCGAACCCTTGTTCCAACCCGACGATGTTTGAGCTCCCCCTTTGTTCTTGCTCCAAGAATTAGAAGACGAAGTCTTTTACTTAGACACTTTCTCCTCCTTGAATTCCAATTCTATCTCATGGGCTGCCTCAAAGACTTCATTCAAAGTAGCAAACCTATGAATGGTCATCTTCAAAGAAATGTCTTTGTTCAACCCCACTCTGAAGCGAATCACGGCATGCTCTTCAATTTCTCTATACTCTAGCTTCATGACTATGTTTTGGAACTCGTCATGATAGGCTTCAACACTTTTGCTTCCTTGCCTCAAGTTATACAATTTGGCAAGTAGTCCTTGGCGGTATCTTTCCGGCACATACTTGGCTCTCATCAACCTCTTCAACTCGGGCCATGGTGGAGGATGACCTTCTTGAACAACTAAGTGATATCTCTTCATGTACTCCCACCATGTGACAACATACCCCTCGAATTGCGAGATAGCATAGCAACTACTTTTGACCTCTGCCAGCTCATTTATATTGAAGATCCAATCACATTGCGACTCCCATTCTAAGTACGCATCGGGATTGCATTCCCCTTTGAATGTTGGAAGAGTCGTTTTGATAGAGTTTATGCCAACATCTCAGCCTCCATGGCCACCTTGGTCATTGTAGTGATAACCCCTTTGATAGCGGTTACCATGTTCTTCTCTAGCGTCTTGACCAACTTCATGATTGACATCAGCTTCCCATCGATTTCCACCTTGAGGGTGGTTCCCATGTTGTCTCCTATCAAATGGCATTGGACCGAATGTACCATTTGGCCCACCTTGCAACATTTGACCTCTTGGTCGATTTCTTGGTGACTCATTCCAGGATGCTTCTTCACCTTCACCTTCATAACCTTCTTGATCTTCATCATTCCTCACCTCATTCACGGGATTTGGTTGTGGTGGTGGTCTTTGGTAGGGAATATTTTGGTTAAGTGGTGTTTGGTAAGGATGGCTTTGATTTGGTGGAGCTTCTTGACTAAGCGGAAAATGGAACGGCCGATTGGAACTTTAGCTATTTGAACCCAATTGATTGAAAGTTGGGTGCAAAGCTTGGTGGAGGGTCCCCGGGGTGAGAGTAGGAGAATTAGTGTGATCATGCCCACTTGTAGTAGCACGAAAAGTAGCTTGTGGTGTGGAGTCATTGGAATTGACTCGACCTTCCACCGTAGCAATCCTACCGTCCATCCGTGCTATATCACCTCTCACATTGTTTAATGCTTCCAACAAAGTTGCCAAAGTAATTTCTCCGGCGGGTACTTGAGTATCTCCTCCTGTCTCCATTGTACCTGACATTAAAACAACTCACAAAAACAAGTAGCAAACAACATTAGCGTTAATAAATTGAACTCACAATCACTCGTGTTTACACACCTTTGATTGCCTCTCAATTGGCGCGGCTAATGTTGACAATTGTTATATTCCTTCGATCACAAGGTACCAATTTCAACTCTAGGTCGGAATGGATTCTTGTTTGAAGAACGGACGACTCGATTAAATAAACGGATTGGAATCAAGAATTAACTACGAAGTAAAACGAGAAAAGCACGAAAAGAAAAGGCACAAACAAAGAAGTGAATTCAATAACCAATGGTCAACAAGTAGAGTATTTACGAGTTGAAAATCGGTTTAGGATTCTTGAGAATGTTTGAGAATCAAAAGAAAAGAAACTAAGAATTCAAAACTTGAGATTGGGAATAACTAGAGTTTCCGATCGCCGAATGAACTGTTTTCTTCGCCTAAGTTGAAGTTCAGCTCGCCAACTTGAAGATGGACTCACCAAACTCTGCAAACGGACAAGGAAACTCGGCGATAGGGGTGGTAGTTCGGCGATGCGCCGATGGGACTCGGCGACCAAGGGTTGGTTCCGCCGAATGTTCCAGTAGCTCCCTCAAATGGGTGGCCAATTCGGCAAGCAACCTGCCCAAAGGGCGAGGCGCCGAATGGTTAGGCGAGGCTCATTTTAGCTCGCCCAATAGACCTCCTGCAGCTCCTTCAATGCTCTGAAATTTGAAATCGGGTGGTCCCCCCTGCTCTTGTCCTTTAGCCCTTTAGGACCTACCCCTTTTAGTAATTTCCCTCTTTACAAACAGCCTTACTCTTTCTCTTTCTTCCCCTATTGAATCAAACACTTGCTTTTTCAAATGTTCTCTTCCTTGAAGATATGAATGTTCTTCAAGAACTTCAAAAACTAGATGAACACCACAATAAAAACCCTTAAAATTTTTGTCTCGAAATTTCATGAAAATTTAGGTGAAGGCTCTCCTTGATATAGGGAACAACACCCAATACTTGTTAACTTTCAATTCCAAACCAAAACCTTTAAATTTTAAAACCCACTTCGTCTTCTTCAAGCTTCTTCAATGGTGGATTCTTCAACAAGCCTCCAAACTCCTTCCAATCTCAGCCTAAGACTCAAATAGGGTTGGAGAACACTATTCAACCTTATAAACTCAAACAAGACTCAAATCTAAGAAACCCATTTCAACAAATTCACAAAAACGAAAATGAACAATTTTTTTTTTTTTTTGTAACAAAACCCCAAGACTAGAATCGTAGGAACGATACTAAGCTTGGCTCTGATACCAAATGATGTAATTCTCACTAGAAGAACTACGATCTAATGTGGAAATCAAAGACAGAAAGTAAAGATAAATAGATTGACACAAGAAAAGGAAATCAAAAGCAACCTAAAGGTATATTAAACCTAAAGACCTCAATCGATTGATCCACAATCAAGCACCAAACCTCTTACGATGACCTCAAGGGAATCGATATCCCAAGCAACCAACGTTTCTAACAAAAGGCAACAAAAGCTTAACCAAGCTCTCAACACTCAAACATGAGTTTTCAGTTTTTAACATCAATAATAATCCAAGTCTAAAAAGGAAACCTAACCAGCTATTTATAGAGTTTAGGATAAAAGGCCCAAAAGTGACCCGAAAGACAAAAGGGCGAGCCAAGTCGGGCGAGCCTAGTCACTTGGTGATGCGCCGACCAGGTTGGCATGCTTCTCTGCAATTCTTCAGTCCCTAGCCACGTTTTATAACATTAAGCGGACTGGGGCCATTGCCTAAGCCATTGGGCGATGCGCCAAGTGGACCCTGCACGCCGAAAGGGACTTCTTCAGCAATTTTCAAGGCATAAAAGTCCTTGCTTGTCGTCAACACCATCTCGAGCACCTCCACCTTCATGAATAGCCCTTGCATCCTCTGAAGGTCTTGAGCTTGGCTTCTAGTAAATGGTCTTGATGTAATCCGTTTTACATCACGACAAGGCCTTGCCTCGTCTCGCCTCTCGCCAAAGGCGATAAGGCGCTCACCTTTCACAACCCTATCGTAGAAAAGTGATTTTTGAGAGTTGCGAAATGGTATATCTCAAACTTTTTCCCTATAAACTTCATTCTTTGGCTAAGATCAATGAAAAACTCAATCCCCACTTTTTTGTCCCTTTCAAGATTCTAGAAAAGCTTGATCCTGTAGCTTCTCGGTTGGAGTTACCGATTGGAGCACGCATTCATCCAGTGTTTCATGTTGCAAAGTGGAGGAAATGCTTGCTCCGAACTACTCCTGCTCAAAACCTACCTCCATTTCTTACCCAAGATTTGGAGATTCAAGTTGAGCCCGAAGAAGTGTGGAAGACTGACTAGAAAGCTAATCAATGCTAAATGGGAAGTGTTAATCAAGTGGAAGGCCCTGCTAGAATTTGAGAATACTTTGGAGGACTATATTATCATCGATCTACAATTTCCCGACTTTCACCTTGAGGACAAGGTAACTCTTAAAGGGAAGTGTAATGATAAGCCTCGAGTTATAAAAATTTATAAAAGGAGGCAAAAAAATAAACAATTGAAAAACTTATTAATTGTTATGAGACAGTTACACATGTATTGGGTTGTTTTTTTTTTAGGAAAGGGGGCAGGGCAGTTTGAGGAAGGTATTCAGAAAAGAAAGAGAATCTTCTGGGAGAGTTCTAGCCTCCCGAATGCGTACGAATGTTGAAACCTGTGAAATCTTACGGGTCGCTTGGTAGAGTGTATTAGAAAAATAATGAATGCATTAGATTTGTGTATTACTAGTACCCAGTTTGGTCCTACTTTTTGACCTACGTATAACTAATGATTGCATTTGTTATACACTCTATTGTGTATACTAAGACATGAAAATCCATGGTATTAGTAATGCAAAGGGTTTTGATGCATGCATTGGCATGACGAAAGACACAATTGCTCCTCAAAACCTTGTCCACATCCTTTCCACTATATTTGTTGAGGCTATTTTTGTAAAAAATATTTTTTTTGGAAATTATGCAATGCATGTTATTTTTAATACACCAAACCAAACAGCGCATAAAAACTAATGTAAGCATAACGAATACAAGCATTACTAAAACACTCTATTGAGCAATTTTTAATACACTCTACCAAGTGACCCCTTAATGTTATATCTAGTATAATTAAATTTCATTCATGTCTAAGGATGTAATTTATGGTGTTAGCAAGGTCCAAGTGGTTGTTTTCAAATTTCTTCTTGTTATATCAGTGTATTTAGTGTGAAACATCAATATTTGCTCCTTTATTTAATGCTTCTGCAGAAAAGTCAATCATAAAATAACATGCACTGCTGCTACCATTTTGATTGTGCAGTCTCATTAAGCTGAGAAAACAACTCTAATTCCCACCCCAATCCCCCCCCTCCCCCCCCAAAAAAAAAAAAGGAAAACTAAAACAAGCAATTTATACCCACATGATTTATGGAATATTAGACCAAGAATAGGGATGGCAATGTGCAAGGCCCCAAAATTCTTTAATATTTATTTGGACTAACTACAACCCTAATGAATGGATTAAGGTGATAGCAAATACCACAAGATGAAGACGGCATGCTAGGAATCATGAAAATTTGTGTCTTGAAGATGGAGAGGAGCTAGCTAAGTTCATGTTGTTGTCTGACTCTAAGGACATAATTTAGAGTCCTATGCCAAGTTCATGCTAAGTTCATGTCTCAGCATGGAAAGTCCAGAACCTCATGCCAAGGTCATGCTCTAACATGACAAACTTTATAACCCTATGTTAAGTTCATGCCATAAAATGACCCCCATACCTATATATATATATATATATATATATATATATATATATATATATATAAGTGCAAAAACGGAATTTTTTACCCTTAACAAGAACAAGAAGGCTATGGCTTGATTTTGGGGAGTTTTTATCAAGTGTAATAATCCATCACACAAAGTTAGATCCTACCGTGTTATACATTAAATCATTACTCCTAGTCGATCCTACCGTGTTATACATTAAATCATTACTCCTAGTCGCAAGTAATAACAAGAATTCATCTTGAAATCATTAGATTCTCATCAAGTATTACGCTGATGTATGCGCAGGTCAGGTTTTGTGGACAAGCAGGCTACGGGATAGATCATCCCCTCACTCTAGCAGTTGTTTGGGGAGCTCTGCTTTTGGTTTGTGGAATCTCACTAGTTTCGGTCAAACATTTAACTATTCTTTTATTTGTTTTGAGGAATGCTCGGGAATCCTTGCCCTAAGTTATCCGTCCGTTATTCTGTAGTCTTCATAGACATATACATGGTAAAGTTGAGTATTTGAGTTTTCAATTTCACTTTGTGTTTATAATTTTGCAGCTTTGAGATATTTATAGAAGTATAAACTGGTTTTAGAAATATCATTTGAATAAAATTTCACACAATAAGTACAGTGACTTTTGAATAAATGTTGGTTTGCATGACATACTAGATCTAGAATAGAATAGGATGGTAAATAAGGTTCGTTCGGTTAAGTTGAGGTACCAATTGCCGATCATGATTCGACCTGAAATCGAGGTGTGACAATCATACAGAAAAAAATTGCCTTGAAAGATTTCACTATCAAAGATACAAAAAATTGCTGATGAGATCCAATGACACACCTGCAGCTGAAGACAAAGTCTTAATCCCGTAATGAGTGTTAGTTTTTGCTGACACTGCAAGATTACTGCACATTACCCCAGTTCCAGCTACATGCGTATTTGAGCTGTATAGGCATACAAATATGCACAGGGGAATAATTCACACTAAAATTAGGTGAAATGGTGTGGATTGGGAAAGAAGGAGCATGTATAGAACTTTAACGAGGGAAAGAGAAATAGAGGAAAATGCAAACATATCCTGAATTTTAGAAGGAAATATAAATCATATTGGAACTATAGTGAAATAAGAAAAATGGAAGACCTTGACGGAATAGGGACAGAACTGACGTAGCATAATGTAAGGCATTTTTATACACATATTATAGACCTGAGCAAATCATTCCTCCAGCAAATTGAGCTGTTTGTTCACAAACTTGACATTTCTAAGCAATATTGTTTCCTACCAAAACCTATAAATTCCAACCTTTTGTTTACTAAATACAGTACACGTTTCTCCTTCAATAGAATAAAGTTTACAATGAAACTTGAATCAGGCAATGAGATAGTGATAAACATAGAATACTAATAAAAAATGTGGACATGATTGGCTAAAGCAATGCAATTTTTGTTAATTTTAATTTTGACAAATTATGAAACCTAGCGAAATCAGGAGTGAATAAATAAAGAGAGGGGCCGTGATTGTAGAGATCCGTAATACAAATTGATTACCCATACACAATTTATAAAGCTTGGGATAAATAGAGTAAGAACCCCATATCCATATACATAATGAGATTGAGAGTGTAGAAACCTAAATGAAGATTTGAAGCAAAATGAATTAGAGTAAGTACCTTCCATGGTTTCTGTACAAGGCTTGGGAGAGTGATGTAAACGATATCTGAAGAAATTGAAAAGAATGTCAATAACATAAGTTGAAGAGCGGAGAGGAGAAAAAGAGAGAGAGTTATTCAAGTGTTGGAGAGATTTGCCAGACGAGCTTGAAGCGTTCGAATCATCGATGATTCCTGCTGCACAAGCGAGCTGTTTTTGATGACTTGAGAAAATTGAACAAAATGTATCATATAAGTATAAAGTACTTACCAACAAAAGGTAAAATTCACTTAAAAATTTTATTATCTTTTTAAAAATACAAATACACCCAATCTTTTCTCTTCTTTTTTTTTTGATTAATATCTTATCTCATTTAAATTCAATCATATCCATTTTAAAAAAATTATGTCTTCCAAACACCTTCTTGAAAAAAAGACCAGCTCCTCTTCTTGGAAAAAAGACCAGATTGTTGTTGACACCGTCGCTCTGTCGGAAAACTCAACGTCGTCGCTAGCAGTCACTTTCCTACCAGGTAAGTCGTTATTTTTTTGGAAAATTTTAGAATTTGTAAACAAAGAATAGTGTCAAAAAATCAAATTTTGAATTTCTTTTTTGGGTTAATGAACAAGAACTCGTTCTATAGTTGAGAAAATTGAATAATGAATTGTTTATTTTCTTATTTATGAAAGAAAATCAAGAAAGCCAAAAAAAACCCTAAATTTTGGGAAATCCTAAGAATATGTGATGTGTTGTTTTTTTAGTGAAAACTCATTTTTTTGGTTGTTTTTGTTCTTCTTTTTACGAGCATTTTGTTGGTTCAAGTAGTGTGAAACTTTTTTTTTTATTGGAAATTCATAGTAAACATATTTGTTGAAAAATAGTAGTGTCATCTGTTACAATATATGACTTATATGTTGGTAGAAATATAGTTAGTTCAGTTTTCCAACATATAGCTCATTTGTTGAAAACGTTTCACCTATTGGTGGAAATTCCAACATAGTGGTCATCTGTTACAACAGGTCACTTATGTGTTAAAGCAACAAAATGGTCATTTGTTATAACAGGTGATCCATATATTGCTACAAATGGTCATAAGTTGCAACAAGTCACTCATGTATTGCAAAAGAAGTTTCATCTTGTTAACAGTTGGATCATATGTTGCAACAGATAACCTACCTTTCGAAAAAAAATAATTTTTTTAGCATTTTAAACTTTTAAAACAACGGAGCTCAATCTTTTGTTGCTTCTTCTTCTAACAACAAATTCTCTTATTGCGATGTGAAGGATGTCAGCATAAACATGATTGTTTCTTAATTGTGTTAAGGATTTTGACAAATACTATTAAGGAATTGACATTTAATATTTGTGTACTTCCATCAAAGAAGATTGCACAGTCTTTATAATTTAGGAGGTTGAAAAAATCAATTTACAAATCAATATATAATATATTAAAAAAAGAAAATATCGGTCATGCTGCTCCATTATCTGTTCGATCTTTGATATTTTAGTTCAACCTCAAAAGGGAAAGAGAAAGTCACTTCTGATGTGTGACAACAATATTCATTTGAAGGTTATAACATTTTTGACGAGGGTCCAACTTAACTAATGACATCATTCTCACAATGGATACATGAGGGTCACACAAGCAACATGTACAAAAGTAAGTCAGTCAACTATTATTAATGTTCTTGATGTCCACTAAATAATTATACTTAATGTTTATAGAAAAGACAAGGATGGGCACTTCTATGGAACCTAACAAGACTTTTTTGAATGATAATATTATTTCAAGAATATAATGGATTTGAGTTGTTGAACTAGTATGTAGGAGTTTGGAGCCTTGATATTGGTTAAATTGTCATATTTCTACTTAATGAAAATATTTTATATTTATTAGTTGTCTATGTCTACTGTTGAATTCTTTTTCATGAAGTATTTTGTCTATAATATTCCAACATAAGTGTAACTTGTTGCAACATATGTTAATTCTATTGAAAATTACTACACAAAAGTGTACATCTATTGGAATAGAAGTGCATCAACTCTCTATATTCTTCTCGTGTTGATCTATTTGGAATTGATACAAATACGATTTTACATGTCTTATATAATCAAACACACTTACAACTTGTTAAAGTCATAACTATTCTGAAAACACAAAGTTTAAAAGGAGAACAAGAACCAATCTAAAGATGTAGAGTAGAAAAACTATGGCAAGTTTGGTTGCACACAACTACATCTTTCATCCTTCACATTCTTGTTAATGCTTAAAAACAGAAAAAATACCACAACAATCAAGACGATTAGCTTCCAATTACAACATTTGCTCTTATTCTTCTCTTTCATCACCCATTTGTTAGTTCCACCATGACTTTCATGTCAATGCTTCTTCCAACTCCTTAATTCTCTTCACCAATCTCAAAATAACAAACTTAAATCATATATCAACATCTTCACAATCCCTCGATCTAATAAAGTTGCACGCATTCTCCTAAAATACATCATAAAAAAATTAAATAAAAATAAACAGAAATAATAGATATCAAGAAACAATTTATGTAGAGAACATACACGATAGCATGGACAAGATCAAAATCTTCGAGATGGATTGTCCTCCGACCACAAAGTTTGCATCCCAAGTAAGTCTACATGTTTGCATCAAATTTTCACACGCAGCATTACATCATTCTCATTATTACAAATACGATTCAATAATACATTTGACATTATAAGAATATTTTCTCTCAAAATCTAATCACAAAAGATATTTTGATTTCACAAATTTGAAAGAAATTAAGAAGAAATTAAACTTGAGCGACTTCAAATTAAGAAGAAATTAAATCAAATTCTTACCCTTTTTATCTTATTTCAGAAGAGAGTACGGAGTTTCTTGAAAATATCTTTTCTAACGGCTCTATTGAAAATTTGGGGAATATGGTATATGTAATGATCAAATTGATTAATAGAGAAAGAAGATGACTCGTGACACATTTTAATTAGTTTGATTAACCAAATTGATACATTCAAACATCACAGTTACGTGTTCCCAAACATTGTGAGAATTACAATTTTGTTAGAACGTATGTCTATTCTATGTGGTAATTTCCAATAAATTTGACATATGTTGCAACATATGTCAATTTGATAGACTGATGTATTGACTAATTTGATTAAATTGTTACATTTAAGCTTGTTTTAGTAATAAAATATAATAACACAACATAGAATAATTAATTATTATCTTATCACAATTATATTAAATTACATAGTGATTAGATGATTAATTAATGGTATGATCCTAAATGGAATGATGAACTGGTCATTTTGATTAAAAACAATGTTACATTTGACCTTAATTTAGTAATAAACAATGTTATAACACTATATATATTGATTAATTATTGTCTTATATCACAATAATATTGAATTACATTGAAAATTGACATGTAAGGTTATATTTTGGTTGCAACAGATATCAGTTATGTTGAAAATTACCACACAGAAATGTGCACATCTGTTCCAACAGAATTGCAATCTGTTGCAACATATGTCAATTCGGTTGGAACAAAGTGGTAATTTCCAACAAAATTGACATCTGTTGCAACATATGTCAATTTGACGAATTGATGATTGACTAATTTGACGAAAATTGTTATATTTAACCTTATATTAGTAATAAATAATATTATAACACTATATATAATAATTAATTATTGTCTAATATCATAATCATATTGAATTACATCGTGATTAAATTATCAACTAATGGTATTATCCCTAAATAGATTGATGAATTGACAAATTTGATGAAAATTATTATGTTTAACCTTATTTTAGTAATAAACAATGTTATAACACTATATATAATGATTAGTTATTTTTTAATCACAATGATATTGAATTACATAGCGATTAGATAATCAAATAAATGATATTACCTGAATAGATTGATGAATTGACAAATTTGATAAAAATTGTTACATTTGACCTTAATTTAGAAATATACAATGTTATAACACTATATATATATATATATATATATTGATTTGTTATTGTCTTATATCACAATCCTATTGAATTACAATGAAAATCGACCTATAAGGTTACACTTCTATTGCAATCGATGTCAATTTTATTGAGAATTACCACAAAATTGTGCATCTGTTCCAACAAAATTTTCATATAATACAACAGATTGCAATTTTGTTGGAACAGATATCAATTTTCTATGGTAAGTGCCCAATAATATTGACATATGATGCAACATATGTCAATTTGATGGATTGATGATTGACTAATTTGATGGAAATTGTTACATTTAACATTACTTTAGAAATAAACAATGTTATAACACTATAATAATTAATTATTGTCTTATATCACAATCATATTGAATTACATAGTGAATATATGATCAACTAATGGTGTTATCCTGAATGGATTGGTGAATTGACCAATTTATTAAAAGTTGTTATATTTGACCTTTATCTTGTCATGATCAGGGGTACCCTCTAGATGTAACATGGCGTACAAGACCTCGAGAATCCTCATACAAGCGACTTAGCTTTCATAGTCAAGATAATAGAAAATCGACGAGATTTAAAACGTTTTCAACATAACCAAAGTTTTTAATTGCAAAGCAAATGTCTAAAACACTTGTCTCAAAAACCATCTAATACAATAGAATCTCGGGGGGTAGCCCGTACATCAATGTTCAAAACTCAAATGAAAAGAACATAAGGAAAGTAGTGGTCAAATCCTTGGATGAATAGGACTCACCAATCTTCAACTCTTCTTCTACTATGGATCCTAGCCACACGGGGATGAGAATAGGGAATGCCAGATCCTACATTTGGATAAGAAATGTAGGCAAGAGTATGTGTTAGTACAAGAATGTACTAAATATGATAACTTGCATAAACATAACATAAGAGTTAGACAACATAAGTCATAATGTATAATCAATGCACATAATAGATCATCACAACATGTAAGGAGTACTTCTTGAAGTATCCTCAATTCATACTTAATCAAGACATGGGTAACCGCCACTATCTTACTCATCATGGAAGGCAAACTCAAGCAACAATCCAAGCTCATCACCTATCATAACATATCCTAGCTTATGTTTTAAGGACATGGGGAATCGCCTCTTGCCTTACTATAAAGGATCATGGGTAATTGCCTCTTGTCCTTCTTACCTTGGGATCAAGGGTAGTCGCCTCTTTTCCAACTTACTATGGGATCATGGGTAGGCCCCTCTTGTCCTTACATCATGTGACGTGGGTATTCGCCTCTTGTCTTTCTATCATATGACATGGGTAGTCGTCTCTTGTCTTTTACTTAAGATCATGGGTATTCGCCTCTAGTCCGACTCTAAGGAATATGGGTAATCGCCTCTTATTCTTTTCATTAGAGGTCATGGGTAATCACCTCTAGCCTCATCATTTTCATAATTCATAAGCTTAGATACATTTTAGGTGAGAAATTTTTTCAACCTAGAATTCTTCAATGTGAGAAAACCTTTCACATTCATACATAAGAAAATCATGTGGCAAAATCCCTTCCACAACAATCACATCAATAATCAACAATTAATTACATATGCTTCACTCTCAAAGCAATTATTACCATAAATCATCTGTAACACTTCGGAAAATGCTAAGTTAATCTAGAGCCTAAGCATGTGAGCTAATGTTGAGGTTCTAGGAGGTTAGTGAGTTAACGTCGAGATTCGAGTTGTAAAATAAGTTCCCTAACCTAGTACTAAGGTCCTAGAGCTTATACGTCAAGGCAAGGCTCCCCCAAGGACCGCCCCCCCCCCAAAGGTCCTTGATGAGAGCCAAGAGGCTGCTCCAAAAGCTGCCAAATGTAGCTTCACTCACGAGCCAAAGACCATGAGGCGTGGACTGACTCATGCCATGTAGATGGGAGTCGTGAGTCCAGCCTTAGCCTCCACCAAAATCCCTCAAAAATTCCATGTCTCAGCCCCATTCCACGGACGTGCAGCACGGTCCGTGGACCAGCTCACGCTCTGTGGATAGGCCTCGTGAGTTGAGACTTAGTCTCTTTACCATGGCCTTGAACCTCCCCTCTCTGACCCCAACGATGGAAGCACAACACGCTCCGTAGTCCCACCTACAGTTCGTAGGTGAGGGAGTCGTGAACGTGGCCTGCACATCTGTCATGGACTCGACCTAGGTGATGATAGTTTGGTAATTTACTAATTAATTAAGTTAGGGTGTGGGACGGTTATATTTAGTTGTTTTAAGTATATTAAAGTATTTTTAAGTATTAAACAAGTCTTTTAACTCTCATAGCTCCAAAAATATCTTCCAAATTCTCTCTTCTCTCTCTAAGAAGTTCCTCCATTGAAGAACAAAGAAGAAGGTCAAGATTAGGGTTCAAGCATCAAGATCTTCATTCAAATTTCGTGGGTTAACATCAAACAAGGTATGGGGACCTTGATTCATGGGGTACTTTCCTCTGTGAAGCCCTCTCAACTCAATTTCGAAATGGGTTTTGATTGTTCAAAAACTAGGATTTTCATTCTAGTCATGGATTCTGCCTAAAAACATTTTCATTATATTAATTGATGTATATTATGGATGATTTGATGTTTTAATGGTGATTTTTTAGTAAAACTCCCCATGAACCCATGAACTACCCCATGAACCCATGAACTACCCCATGACCCCAATTTCATGAAGTTAAATGAAGGTATTGATGCAAGGTGATTTCTACTATGTATTGTGGTTATGTTAATTTGGTTATGAAACCTTGCTTTGTTCATGATTGTTGATAGTTATTGATGAATTAATGAACTAATTTGAAAGGTGAGAATCCTGTGACTATTGTGTTGACTTAGGTGTTGTTGGAAGACTAATTCCCTTATCCTTACACATGTTTATGTATAAATTGTCTAGGATGATTTTGATGTTGTTGTGTTGATTGAAGGGCTAGTTCTCATGAAAACACTATGAATAATGAGGTGAAAGTTACTCACCCTAAAATGATGATTCTAACGTGAAAGGTAGTTCTCACTTAAATGAATCTATGAGATATTTAGTGAGTTATAATGAACGAAGGGTAAAGTATTCTTTCACACATGTAGATACAGTTCCATACTAATTATGTATAATTGAGAAATAATGCTTAGTATCGAGTGGATATGGACAATGAGGAAAAGTATCGAGTGGATATGGACAATGAGGAAAAGGCCCCTCCGTTAATGCAATAGGTTGGGTCATCTATAGTAAACTCATGAGATGGAAGCTCCTCCGCTAATGCAATAGGTTGGGTTTCTAGTAGCAATCTCCCTATCCCATAACTATGTGCCAAACATAGGACTTAGCTAGTGGATCCACTTAGAAGCTAAATATAATTAGTTCTACCTTTGGCAAGTAACAACGCCTTGTTTCGGTGTGGGGTTATATGACACCGAATTCCATGTAGCTCACATGGTCTATGTCGGTTATGGCTAATATTCCCTAAGAACAATAAGATAATGAATATGATAGGAACTATACTATGACTTCTTAATGGGTTTACTTGGTAGGAGTGGGGGTATGTGACTTCACTTTTACATTGCACAAGGAAACTTATTAGGATGTTGTGGAAAGGTTTCCTTATGGTATGGTTAGATATGAATAGACGACTTTCCTTATGTTTAGTTCATGTACTTGCATAATTCCTCATTTATGGCTATGGATTATGGTAAGCTTAAAGATTGATGTTTGCCTAATCAACGACATGTCTTACAGTTTGGGTGTCTATGATTGTGCAATTGTATAATAACCCAACCAAGGGTTGGGATCGTCCCAAGGAAGTGGTTTTGAGAATTTATAGAAAAATAAAATTCCTTTATAACTAGTCGTAACAAAAGACATTAACGATTAAAAACATTGTAAATTAAAGGGGGACACAAAAGTGTCAATTAACAATGGGGGTTTTAACACAGGTAAGTAAAAATTTGCAAGATTGACAAGAAAATCTAACAATGAGAGGGGGATTCTTGGGATGTGACCGGAATACGGGTTAATCTAAAGTATTGGGTACATGCTTTCAATAGAAACTTTATAGAGTAATAGTGACTAGGCGAAGCTTTATGTGGAAAAAGTTTTCTCTCGAGCAACTTACCCCGTTTCAAATGGGTTCCTCTCGGACACCCACTTGCCGCATGAAGACCAGCCTACACCTTACCCCACTCACTCTCACGAGCTGAGTGTTAGGATATGGGACTAGGGCTCACCCTCTCAGGCTGAGCCTCATGTTGACCTACTCCTTAGGCCATCAATCTAGTGGTCTTGGTTTCGCGACTTCTCTCTCGAGCAAGCCGAAAACACATGAGTGAACTTGTATTTGCAACTACAAATCCATTAGATTCAACCACAACTACTAGATGAAATCACCATTAAACTACATTTAAACTATCAGTGAGTAAGACCCAACAATTATCTTAACCCATATTCGCTAAATCACAACCCAAGAATTGGGGTTTTTAGCCACACATCAAGAGATAGAAATTTATACCTAAATGAGCTTGCATTCAAATGGGTATGAAGATATAAGTCTTGTTAGAAGCCAAGAATGAAGAATCCAAGAGACCCAGGTCCAAATCCTTGGAGATGAGACCCTCTTCTTCTTCAAGTTTTCCAAACCCTCTCAAACTCAGAGCAAAAATAAAAAGTACTATTCTATATGAAAATTATAATAATTGTTTCACACTGAAAAATTCTCCTCTTAAGCTAAAACTCTCAACGAGTATTTATAGTTTTCAAAAATTTGCGCTGCAAAGGATCATTCGGCAACATTTGTCGAAATCGCTGATCAACTCGACGATTCACCCCTTGATGTAGTTCATCGCCGTCTTTCACCGTCATTCATCATCGTCGTGCTCTGGGTCATTGGGCGAATAGTACTGCTTCGCGAAACATCTCGGCGATGTGCCGATTGCTCCCTTTTGTCGTCGATTTGATCATTTCCTTCAGGGCTCAGCACACTAGAACAAAAGGCGAAGTGAGACCCTTCGGTGACTCGCCAAGTGGACTCGGCGATCCTCAGGCCTTCATTTTCTTCGTTCTTTTCAGCCTTTTTATTCCTTTTTGCGAAGTAGTATCCATACTTTCCTTCAAACTTCAAATACCTGAAACTTACGTGTTTTCATCAGATATTGAGATAAAATAAGCATTTGAGGACACAATTTCTATTAAAATAAAGCCCTAAATGAGTCTAATTTGTGGACTCATCAACGCCCCCAACTTAAACTTTTGCTTGTCCTCAAGCAAACTCAAGTTCAGCTGTTCAGAAAGGGTGTCTCGAATAGTGCTACACAAGACTCAATCATGAATGCACACAACAAGACTCAATTTACTTATGCAAAGATCAAATGTGCACTCAAAGATTCTAGTTGTGACTCACCAATATCAAAGAACCTCATGCTCACAATACTTGCTTCAAATGCAAGTTCAAGCTCAACTAAAGTGTTCGAATGCCCTCACAGAAAGAATGATTCCATAATCACACAATGGTTCATAGTTTAAAGCTTCGGAATCAGATGCAAAGCTCAGTCTCACAAGAAAAAACACAATGCATGCTTTCACCCATAGGTTTGCCCGTACTTTCTTATCAACATTTGTTTCTACTCACTCAAGATCAAAAAGGTTTTTTCAAGGCTTGTAATGGGACTGAGTGCAAATGTTTGGTTATTTAGGCTCAGTGACTACGATCCTCATGAAATGTGGTATCTTTAACACTTCATTTTCTTCTCTTTCATCTTTCTCTTTAGTGTTCATAAGTCATCCCATTATTCACTTTCCCATGGTGTGTTGGAAACCCAATTTCTTTTGTACTTTATTCCACAACTTTCTTTTTCATTTCTTTTCTTTTCTCTTTTTCTTTTTTTTTTATATGGAGGATTTCCATTTTTCACAACACCATGGGTTAAGGGTGACTTTCCTTGCTCATTTTGACTTTTCCTTTTTCTTTCACCACACCCCAACTTAGGTTTTTGGCCTAAGTTGGTTATTTCAATCAAACCAACAATCATGGGGATTAAGGGAGATGGATCTAGAAAGGTATAGTTTTCATCCAGTTTCTTCCAAAGAAGGTTAAGGCTCAAGGGGTGTTCAAAAGAGAAGCACACACTCACATGGTAGGTCACAAAAGAGGTATATGTCAAATTGGCTCACACTCTTAGAGGTTGCCTAAGATCATATCAAGAGATAGCATCACTTAGTTGATCGGACCAACGACGCAAATTCTAGGATCTATCATGCATGGTTCAAAGTAAGCTCATCACACAAGACATCGACACTAAGGTCAAACAAGACTCCACACTTTCGTTAGTGTGCAACGGTCACCACAAGAGACTCGATTTGATAAATGGCTAATCACAACAAGATGCAAAGAGTTCACATATTGTCTATGCAACTTCATTTGGCCTCGTCGTAGCCGCGCATTCATATTCATTCGATTGTAAGCACTATTCAAGTCATCGATATTGATCGAAACCGAGACTCAATTTTTTTTTGCAAAAGAACAACCACATTTAACACATGAGAGGTGGCAATTTTTCCAAAGGGTCAAAATCGTTTTGTAAGTTAAAACAAAAGGAGCCATGAGCTCAAACATCCACAGAAACAGTGTAAACACAATTTTAAATAGAACAGCCTAAATGTATACACAAAACACAGCTATCAACACAAAAGGTGTGGGCCTCACCCCACCATAATTAAAAAGCGTTTGTCCTCAAATCCAAATAAAAGTGTCTAATAGTAAAAATAAATAAGACAGAGCGAGAAGTAAAAAGAAGTACTATCTATGCAGTCTCTCTATTTGTCGGGGTCTGAATATGGGCATCAGTTCCCGGTGCATCTATCTGGTCACGGGTCTCAGTACCCGGGGTAGCCTCAGATGAACTAACACGCCATATCCACTAGGAGCTGCCGTGGACGTCTCAGTCGGCACTATCTGAGTTGCCGACTGCACAACCATCTCCACAAGATTCGGCAAGTCTCTCAATATGTTGTCCTCTTGGCTCTCGCTCACTGCTATCTGCTCTTCGTCGGTCTCTGTCTCCGACTCTGCGTGCCCTACATCATCCCTCTGCACATCTCCGGTAGTAGCCGAAGGAATCCCCGAGGTCTCAGGAGCATCCTTGTCATCTTCTCCCTGCATCAGTGTAGTGAAGTCGGTAGCCTTCAAATAGGCTGCGTCCTTCTTCAACTCTGCTATTTCAACTTTTAATGTTGAAAACTGTAGTGTCTCCCCCTGTCTGTTCTCACAAGCAGTGACTCTGGCGGTCAGATCATCAACAATAGTCTAAAGGGGGTTCAGTGCAGTCAAGATGGCACTATCAATCATCCCTGGGATGGATCTCTCCAATCGTGTTGCCCTCACATTTGCTGAATAAGCCAGGTGCCCCATCTTCAGGATCATGGCATGAGTGATCCTGGTAGGCTGGGAAGAGGAGTAGGCACCTGGAGTTTGTGAAGGAAAATAAGGAGCGGGTATACCTAAAGGTTCCAAAATCGGAGTAGACGAAGGTGCCTCTGCTGGTAATGAGTCAACATCGACCTTTGGAAAAGTATCTACTGGAGCTGCTCTTCTCCTGTCAACCTCCTCTCGTGTGAACTCAGCCTCTATACACCGAATATCGGTGGAGGAGGATGGGGTGATCTCTATATCGCTAGCAGGATCCCGGGGTAGTCCGGCACGCTGGCATAACTCAGTGATCAGAACAGGAAATGGCAGAGACATCTGCGTCTGTTTGGTTCTCATAGCCATCTCTTGTGAAACCATCAGTCCCAAGTCGATCTGCCTCCTAGTCATGATAGAACCAAGGCAAGCCGCATTAGGATGACGCAAAATGGACTCGGTCTGGGATGGCACGATAGTGCTGCTGATGAAGCCAAACCAGTACCAGGAGGCAATGTTCATGTCCCTCTTCTCAGTCGGAGTTCCTGCCTCCATCCATCTTGGGGTGGTGTTAGAGATCATCGGAGCTAACCAATCCTTCAGATCATCCAGGGATGGAACAATAAGCAAACCCTGGTAGGGCAGTACCGAGTGCAGCGATCGACCCAATACAACATTAATATGATCGCTATGACACTCCACCTCCTTACCTCTAATCATAACCGACTTCACCTGTCGGAACTCACTAGCCTTCTTTTTATTGTTTGGGACCAACTCTCCATAGGCTAAGTTAGAATTCCCAGACCCAAGAATGAATGTAAGGGACTCGTGGCCTAGTGAACTACTCTAACTCATGATACCTGAGTGTGTCAAGTACCTCAGCGTGCTTACCTTCTAAACCCTCTATAGATAGTAATATTTCTTCTAGAATGGTTCGTAAACTATAGCCTTTTAATTTGTTCAGCAATCTGGGTGGAGGTGGAGCTACAGGGATTGCAGGAGCCACTGGAGGTGATGCCGGGGATTGCTCATCCTCTGACTCAGAAAAAATATGGTTCAACATTTGTACCCTTCGTAGCTATGTGCTTTTTTCGTTTGCCTTTATCTCCCGGTTGGAGGTCATCCCTTTTTCTCTTTGGAGGATTTGATCCTCCTTCATTGATTGTAATGCCTTTAGTCTTTTTCTGTGGTTGCTCAGTTAAATTGGTGCGTACCATATCTGCAAAACATCAAGAACGGATAAGACAATCAGTTAAACTCAGGTATAGTGACTCTTTCTACAGATAGACTCGCCGATCAAGTCGGCGTGTCTCTGAACCACTTCGGCGAACTAAATCGGGTTCGCCGATGGGTTGGCTAAACAATTAAGACAAATTGGCGAAAAGAGAGTCCTTTCGGCGAGTCACTGAATACCTTTGGCGAGTCGCTGACTACCTTCGGCGAGCAAAGGTTTGGTCGCCGAAAGTTACTGTGCATAAGGGTCTTAGGGGTAGCATACAAAGGGCGATTAAGAATACTTTTGGCGAGTCGCCGAGTGTGTTCGGCGACTGATGGCTTCTCGCCGAAATTTATAGTCTCATCCAATTTGACATGATATTAAAGGCGAGATGGAGACATTAGGCGAACCGCCAAACAATTTGGCGAGCTCGCCAAATGGCCCAACGTGCCCACTTTCAATCCATCTTCTCAAATTCAATCTCGCAAATCCCGAAAGCAAAATCAAAGTATGCACTAACAAAATTCGAACAAGACCCATACTCCCATCACTCCGGGATACTTAGAATTCTCCTGGTTTTACCAAGTTTAGCTATTTGGTGGTAGCTGCTCTTAAGAATGTGGTTACCCGTTCTATCATTAAGCAACTTTCATCATTTAACACACGCACATGCTATTACGACTTCACCCAAACAATCAAAATAACAAGCAAGCACAACCCAATGAGATTTCATTCAATTACAATCACAACAGATACGGGCATTTGACAATCAAAACACTACAGGCAAGATTTTCAAATTGAAATAGGCATGTAAACATTCTAATCCTAGTAGAGAGGCCCAACACACATCAATAAGAGACAATTATTGCAAATGAGTACAAAACTTTCAAATGTAACTGTGGGAAAAGGAAACCAACCTTTAATGTTGATTAAATTCGATTTGAAAAGCTAGGTGGCAAAGTATTCTAATTTCGAGCACAAGTCTCAAACTAAAATACTAGAGTAATGCTAAATTGAAGAAGGTACTACCTTAGTGCTAGTTTAGGAGATTTGTGAGCGAGGGAAAGTGAAGAAGTTAAAATTTTGAATCTTTTGGCCATTATAAACTGTCCAGTTCGCGCTCATTCGGCGATGTTAGTTGCAATCGCCAATCCACTTGGCGATATGCCGAGTGATCACTTACCTCGCCGATTTCTAAAGTTCTTTCAGTTTCTTGGGGATCAAGACGACGATCTGCATCGAGGTCGCCGACCTGGTCTGTGACACGTTGAACTGCTTCGTAAGTCCGCCGAGTTTTATAGACTCTGTCTTAACCTTGAATTGAGTCAAACGTCGGGTCAAGTCGGGCTCGCCGATCTCTTCGGCGATCCTCCGACTGACCATCTTCTCGCCAATCTGTATTTTTCAACAATTTCCTCATTTTAACCTACAAAATCAACATACCATTATTTATAAAAGTAAACTAAGCATTTAAAACCTTGGGTTGCCTCCCATGAAGCGCCTTATTTAACGTCGTGGCTCGACGTGAGCTGCCAGTCAAACTTCGTCTCTGGGGTTAGACCTAATGCCACTAGGTAACTCGCCTTTATTGCTTGGGTAGAGATGAGGCAATGTGTGGTCCAAGAGGTCTTCAATCAAGTTGATTGATCTTGAGGGGGAGCCACTCATCTGATTCAATCCCTCCACGCTTTCCCTCATTACCTCTAGCATTCTATCTTGTTCGTGAAGCTTTTGGAGAATGATTAATAGTGTATCCTCGATACGTTTATTTGCATTGCTCCTAGACCTTTCTCGCTCATAAGGAGGTATGTGTCTCCTTTGGCTCTTGCACTGGTTTTCCACCTTTGAGATTTCGGTGGCTAAGTCGTTCAGCTAAGTTATCAGTGCAGCTAACTCGAAGTCCCTCTAGACTTCTTGGCTCGACTCAGCTAACTTGCCACCACTACCCTCAGCCATGCTCAGGGTTTCTGCATACAACAACTTAGAGAAAAACAAAACAAAAAATAAAATTAGTAAAAATACAACTATTAAAAATAGAAATTCTACTAATCTAAGAATCCTCAAATAACACCACTACCAGCAGTGGTGCCATTTTGATGTTTGTGTAATTAACAACACATCTTACAGTTCAGGTGTCTACAATCGTGCAATAGTATAATAACCCAACCAAGGGTTGGGATCGTCCCAAGGGAGTGGTTTTGAGAATTTACAGAAAAATAAAATTCCGTTCTAACTAGTCGTAGCTAAAGACATTAACAATTAAAATATTGTAAATTAAAGGGGGACACAAAAGTGTTAATTAACAATAGGGGTTTTAACACAAGTAAGTAAAATTAGCAAATTTGATAAGAAAATCTAACAATGAGAGGGGGATTCTTGGGATGTGACCGGAATACAGGTTAATCTAAAGTATTGGGTACATGCTTTCGATAGAAAATTTATAGAGTAATAGTGACTAGGCTAAGCTTTATGTGAAAATAAGTTCTCTCTCGAGCAACTTACCTCGTTTCAAATGGGTTCCTCTCGGATACCCACTTGCCACATGAAGACCAGCCTACCCCTTACCCAAATCACTCTCTCAAGCTGAGTGTTAGGATATGGGACTACGGCTCACCCTCTCGGGCTGAGCCTCATGTTGACCCACTCCTTAGGCCATCAATCTAGTGGTCTTGGTTTCACGACTTCTCTCTCGAGCAAGCCGAAAACACATGAGTGAACTTGTATTTGCAACTACAAATCCATTAGATTCAACAACAATTACTAGAAGAAATCACCATTAAACTACATTTAAACTATCAGCGAGTAAGACCCAACAATTATCTTAACCCATATTCGCTAAATCACACCCCAAGAATTGGGGTTTTTAGCCACACATCAAGAGATATATATTTATACCTAAATGAGCTTGCTTTCAAATGAGTATGAAGATATAAGTCTTGTTACCGGCCAAGAATAAAGAATCTAAGAGACCCAAGTCCAAATCCTTGGAGATGAAACCCTCTTCTTCTTCAAGTTTTCCAAACCCTCTCAAACTTAGAGCAAAAATAAAAAGTACTATTCTATATGAAAATTATAATAATTGTTTCACACTGAAAAATTCTCCTCTTAAGCTAAAACTCTTAACGAGTATTTATTGTTTTCAAAAATCTGTGTTGCAGCGGATCATTCGGTGACATTAGTCGGAATCGCCACTCAACTCGGCGATTCACCCCTTGATGTAGTTCATCGCCATCTTCCACCATCATTCAGCATCGTCGTGCTCTGGGTCATTGGCGATATAGTATTTCCTCGCGGAACATCTCGGCGATTTGCCGACTTCTCCATTTTGCTGCCGACTTGATCCTTTCCTTCAGTGATCAGCACACTAGAACAAAAGGCGAAGTGATACCCTTCGATGACTCACCAAGTGAACTCGGCGATCCTCAGGTCTTCATTTTCTTCGTTCTGTTCAGCCTTTTTGTTCCTTTTTGCGAAGTAGCGTCCATGCTCTCCTTCAAACTTCAAATACCTGAAACTTACGTGTTTTCATCAGATATTGAGATAAAATATGCATTTGAGGACAATTTCTATTAAAATAAAGCCCTAAATGAGTCCAATTTGTGGACTCATCAAAGATTATGGTAATGAATATGTGGCTTCAAGGAATTCTTAGTAAGGTTGGTATTATGGGATGCCAATCTTACATTGCACAAGTGTTCTTAGAGATTGCTAAGGTATTGATATTACTATGTTATGAGTGTATTGTGACTATAGCTTGTCTTCTATGTTTGAAAATGCATATTGGCTTTCCAAAATTGATAAATGCATACTTCTAAGAAAAATGTCCTATTTAGCATATTCGAATAATTTTATGCATGTTTCCATACTTAGTTCATATTTGTGCTAACCCCTTCTTTTCTTCATACTATCAGTATAGGTCCCGGAAGTTGATTCATCACTTCCTTCTTCAAAGAAAAGCTTGGGTCGACTATTCCTTAAGTTTTGGTAAGTCCTCCAGTTTGAGGACCAGATGTTATTTCAGTCTTAGTTTTAGTCGTACTTTATTATGTTAAGACTTTCATTGATGTAAAGGGTTAAGTCCCTAATTTTGTACTCTTATGTCTAGATGGTTTTTGATGAGACAAGTCTAGTATTTCCACAACTCTTTACATATGAAATTTGAAGTTTGGCTTCTGTTTAGAAAAGTTTTAATTTTCTGCATTATTTCTTATGACATTATGTGTATGATTATACTAAGGGCTTGTATGCGACCCCTTCGGGGTCAACTACGCCATGTTACGTCTAGGGGGTAACTCCGGGTCGTGAAAAACTTGGTATCAGAGCCAGGTTTTGGGAATAATATTTAGGATTGATGTCTCATGAAACCACGTCTAATAGAGTGTCGTTCATGAGTGTGAAGTGCGCCACACTTATGAGTGAGAAGCTATAAGATGGTTCGAAATTTTTCCATTCTTTCATCACTCTCTATTCATGCTTGAAATCTTAGCGCTATGATCTCCTTTCTAATCCTTTTCTTACGATTATAGGAAATGAATACAAGGAGTGGTCAAGAGGAGAATGTCAATGAGGGGAATCCTCCCAAGCTCCTCTGAATCCTCAAGTGCCTGATGAGGCGGGAACTATGACTAATATGGAGATTTGGGCGTCTCTCCAGACCCTGACTCAGGCTTTGACGGATCAAGTCATTAGGGATGTGAGAGTTCAACCAAATCCGAATGCTAGCACAACCGCTTCCAGGATTAGGGATTTTACTAGAATGAATCCCCCTACCTTCTATGGCTCCAAAGTGGATGAGGATCCACAAAACTTTCTAGATGAGGTGTTGAAAGTGGTTGATGCTATGGGAGTGACTAATCGTGAGAAGGCGAAATTAGCCGCCTACTAGTTGAAGGACGTAGCTCAGGTTTGGTATTAACAGTGGAAAGGGGAGAGAGCTGTGAGAGAATAAGTATTCAAGTCGACTTTCCTTGATAAGTTTTTCCCACTAGAATTGAGGAAGAGGAAGATGCAGGAATTCATAAACCTTCGCCAAGGAGGTATGAGTGTGAAAGAATATGGCCTTAAGTTCATGCAATTGTCTAATCATGCTCCAACATTAGTGGTAGACTCAAGGGCCAAGATGAATAAATATGTTATGGGGATATCTGCTTTGGTGGTAAATGAGTGTCGTTCAACAATGCTCATTCCAATCATGAACATTTCATGCCTCATGGGTCATGCCAAACAAATTGAGGAAGAAAAGCTTAGGCAGGTGGGTAGAGAAGTAAAGAGGACAAGAGTGGATGATAGCAATTTGTCTAAAGGCAGATTTGAGGCTCAAGGCAAACCAAAGTTTAAGAAGAGGTTTTCTAATCAAGGTACCACTAACACTTCTAATGTCAACAAAGAAAGGGTGCCTACTCCTAATCCACAGGGTGGTAGTGGAGGAGGTTCTTATGTCGAGAGGCCTACTTGTGCAAAATATGGTAAGAAACATGAAGGTAAATGTCTTGTCGGTATGGGTGTGTGCTATGGATGTGGAAATGGTGGGCATCAACTGAAAGATTGCCCAACCTGTTCGGCCAAGGGAATAGAGGGTAATCAAGTCCCTACAAGTGGTTCTAATTCGGATGCTCCGAAGAAGAGTCGCTTCTATGTTCTCTAGTCCTGAAGTGATCAAGAGGGATCCCTGGATGTTGTCACCCGTATGTTACAAGTATTTTCCATTGATATTTATACATTGTTAGACCCTGGTTCTACATTATCTTTTGTTACACCTTTGCTAGCTATGAAATTTGATGTACTCCCCGAATCTCTAATAGAACCTTTTTCAGTGTCCAACCCAGTTGGTGTCTTAGTTGTTGCAAAAAGAGTATAGAAATTTTCCCATTTCTTTACCTCATAGAGTCACTCGGGTTGATTTGGTAGAGTTAGATATGTTAGACTTTGATGTCATCTTGGGGATGGATTGGTTGCATGCTTGCTTTGCCTCCATTGATTGTAAAACTCGGGTAGTGAAGTTTAAGTTTCCTGATGAGCCTGTGTTAGAATGGAAAAGGGGAAATTCAATTCCTAGAGGTCGATTCATTTCATGTCTAAAGGCTTGTAAAATGATTTCTAAGGGTTGTATCTACCATATTTTAAAGGTTAAGGATGTCGAGTCCGAGACTCCTCCTTTAGAGTCGGTCCCCATAGTGAGGGAGTTTCCTGAGGTTTTTCCTGATGACTTGCCTGGTATTCCTCCAGAGCGGGAAATAGACTTCGGCATTGATCTTACACCAGATACAAAACCCATATCTATTCCTCCTGACCGGATGGCCCCGACTGAATTGAAAGAGTTAAAAGCTCAACTCAAGGATTTGCTAGATAAGGGTTTTAATCAACCAAGCATATCTCCATGGGGTGCACCGATTTTATTTGTGAAAAAGAAGTATGGATCACTTATGATGTGCATTGATTATTGCCAGTTGAATAATGTCACTATAAAGAATAAATACCTGCTCCCCAGGATTGATGATTTATTTGACCAACTTCTAGGGGCGAGTGATTTTTCAAAAATTGACTTACGTTCGGGCTATCACTAACTTAGGGTGAGAGATGTTGATATTCCTAAAATAGCTTTCCGAACTAGGTATGGTCACTTTGAATTCTTAGTGATGTCTTTTGGTCTAACCAATGCTCCGGCAGCTTTTATGGATCTTATGAATGGGGTGTTTAGGCAATACCTTGATTCATTTGTGATCTTCTTTATTGACGATATTTTGATCTATTCTAAGAGTGAGGGAGATCACATGGAGCATTTGAGGTTAGTTTGGCAAGTCCTTAAAGACCAGCAATTGTATGCTAAGTTTAGCAAGTGCGAGTTTTGGCTTAGATCGGTTGCTTTCCTCGGTCATATAGTGTCAAGCCGAGGTATAGATGTTGATCCTAAGAAGACCGTTGCGATTAAGAAATGGCCTAGACCTCTAAGTCCCAATGATATACGAAGATTTTTGGGCTTGGTCGGGTATTATAGAAGGTTTGTTGAAGGTTTCTCATCTATTGCTTCACCGTTAACAACTTTGACTCAAAACAAATCCAAATTTGAGTGGTCTGAGACTTGTGAGAAGAGTTTATTGGAGTTAAAGAGTAGACAAACCACCGCTCCGGTGTTGACCTTACTGGAGGGTACTGATGGGTTTGTAGTTTATTGTGACGCTTCCCGAGTGGGTCTGGGATGTGTCCTTATGCAACATGGCAATGTGATTGCCTATGATTCGAGGCAACTCAAAGTACATGAAAAGAATTACCCGACCCATGATCTGGAATTTGTGGTGGTAGTTTTTGCCTTGAAAATTTGGAGGCACTACTTATATAGGGTCTATGTTGACGTGTTCACTAACCACAAGAGTCTCCAATATGTGTTTAGTCAGAGAGATTTGAATCTCGACATAGGAGGTGGTTGGAACTTTTAAAAGGTTATGATATGAGTGTCCTTTACCACCCCGACAAAGCTAATGTAGTTGCCGACACCTTAGGTCGAATGACTATGGGCAGTGTGGCTCACGTAGAAGATGAGAAGAAGGAACTAGTTCGCAATGTGCATAGGTTGGCCCGTTTAGGTGTCCAGCTGGTAGATTATTCGAAAGGTGGATTCATAGTTCACCATAGTTCCGAATCATCCGTTGTGGTTGATGTGAACTCTAAGCAACATCTTGATCCTATTTTGATGGATTTGAAATAATCGGTTCTCAACAAGTCCGTTGAGGCTTTCTCCCAAGGGGGAGATGGGGTGCTTAGGTACCAAGGTAGATTGTGTGTTCCAGATGTTGATGGTTTGAGAGATCATATTCTAGAAGAGGCTCATGGTTCACGCTATTCTATTCATTCGGGAGCCACCAAGATGTACCGTGATCTGCGGGAGGTCTATTAGTGGATGGCATGAAGAAGGATATAGCGGGCTTTGTGGCAAAATGTCCAAATTGTCAGCAAGTCAAAGTCGAACACCAAAAACCAGGAGGTTTGTTGGAAGATATAGATCTTTCCTCTTGGAAGTGGGAGGAGGTGAATATGGACTTCGTTGTCGGGTTGCCTCGTACTTCCAGGCGACATGATTCTATTTGGTCATTGTTGATAGAATGACGAAATCAGCCCATTTCCTTCTCGGCAGAAGACTATGCTAAGGTATACATCGAGGAAATAGTGAAATTACATGGGGTTCCTTTGTCCATCATATCGGATCGGGGTACTCATTTTACTTCACATTTTTGGAAAGCATTCCAAAGAGGGCTTGGAACCAATGTTAAACTTAGTACTGCCTTCCACCCTCAGAAGGATGGTCAAGCGGAATGGACCATTCAGACCTTAGAGGATATATTGAGGGTGTGTGTGATTGATTTTAAGGAAAATTGGGACGATCATCTTCCATTGATTTAATTTGCCTACAACTATAGTTACCACTCAAGCATTGCCATGGCTCCGTTTGAATCACTTTATGGTAGGAGGTGTAGATCTGCGGTGGGTTGGTTTGAAGTAGGTGAGTTTGCTCTAATTGGTCCCGATCTAGTTTATGATGCCATTGAAAAGGTTCGACTCATTAGAGAGAGGTTTAAGACGGCTCAAAGTTGACAAAAGTCCTATGCTGACAATAGAAGAAGGGATCTTGAATTCAAGATTGGTGATTGGATCTACTTAAAAATCTCACCTATGAAGGGTGTGATGAGGTTTGGCAAGAAAGGGAAACTTAGTCCTCGATATGTGGGGACATACCAAATCTTGACGCGTGTGGGAAAGGTTGCATATGAATTGGACTTACCTAGTGAGTTGGCTCCGGTTCACCCAGTGTTCCATGTCTCCATGCTCAAGAAGTGCATTGGTGATCCGGTATCCATCCTTCCCTTAGAGGGTTTAGGAGTTGATGAGAATCTTTCCTATGAAGAAGTTCCGATTGAGATTTTGGACTGGCAAGTTAGGAAGTTAAGGAACAAAGAGGTAGTTTCTATTAAAGTCTTATGGAGGAATCACTTAGTTGAGGGTGCTACTTGGGAGGCCAAGGCCGATGTGAAGTCCCGCTATCCTTATCTTTTTCCTTCTACTCCTACCCCTACTTGAGGTAATTAGTTCTTGGGTTGGCATTTTAGAATAATTGCACTATGGGTTTTCTTTCTAATTTTCTTATGTGTGCATGTTCTTGTGAGAATCCATGTTTAGCATGTATTGACTTTTCATGATTTATGTATTCCTCATGTGGGGCTTCACTTTAGCATAATGATTTCATATTTGGCTTCATGAGGTGAACTAATGAACATGTGTGTTATACTTATTATGATATGGCTAGATGGCTCTTTATTTATTAATTGTGTTGAGCTTGTTGCATGGAGAAGGTAGTTCCTCCTAAGATGATATGAATTGATAATGTTGTGTGCATAATGGGTTGTAGATATAGTTCCTACGTCCTTGTGATTGCATTGATTATGTCTTGAGGTGGAGTGATGTTTCTCTTGTATTTTGTGCATTGTTGATGTGGCATGTTGTTGGGTTGCTAGTCTTGAGTCGTTAACCCCCCTTAATGTGTTTTAAAGTGTCATTCGAGGAAGAGTGTTCCTAAGGGGGAGATAATGTAACACTCCGAAAAATGATAGGTTAATCTAGAGCCTAAGCATGTGAGCTAATGTTAAGGTTCAAGGAGGTTAGCGAGTTAACGGCAAGATTCGAGTCGTAAAATAAGTTCCCTAACCTAGTACTAAGCTCCTAAAGCTTATATGTCAAGGCAAGGCTCCCCCAAGGACCCCCACAAAGGTCCTTGATGAGAGCAAAGAGACTGCTCCAAAAGCTACCAAATGCAGCTTCATTCATGAGCGAAAGACCACGAGGCGTGGACTGACTCACGCCCCGTAGATGGGAGTCGTGAGTCCAACCTTAGCCTCCACCAAAATCTCCCAAAAATTCCATGTCTTAGCCCCATTCCACGAACGTGCAGCACAGTCCGTGGACCAGCTCACGCTCCGTGGATAGGCCTCGTAAGTTGAGACTTAGTCTCCTCACTATGGCCTTGAACCTCCCTTCTCTGACCCCAATGATGGAAGCACATCACGCTCCATAGTCCCACCTACGGTCCGTAGGTGGGGGAGTCGTGAATGTGGCCTGCACATCTTTCAAGGACTCAGCCTAGGTGAGGATAGTTTGGTAATTTACTAATTAATTAAGTTCGGGTGTAGGACGGTTATATTTAGTTATTTTAAGTATATTAAAGTATTTTTAATTATTAAAAAAGTCTTTTAACTATCATAACTCCAAAAATATCTTCTAAATTCTCTCTTCTCTCTCTAAGAAGTTCCTCCATTGATAAACAAAGAAGAAGGTCAAGATTATGGTTCAAATGTCAAGATCTTCACTCAAATTTCGTGGGTTAATATCAAACAAGGTATGGGGACCTTGATTTATGGAATACTTTCCTCCATGAAGCCCTCTCAACTCAATTTCGAAAATGGGTTTTGATTTTTCAAAAACTAGGTTTTTATTCTAGTCATGGGTTCTGCTTAAAAACATTTTCATTATATTATTTGATGTATATTATGGATGATTTGACGTTTTAATGGTGATTTTTTTAGTAAAACTCCCCATGAACACATGAACTACCCCATGACCCCAATTTCATGAAGTTCAATGAAGGTAATGATGCAAGGTGATTTCTACTATGTGTTGTGGTTATGTTAATTTGGTTATGAAACCTTGCCTTGTTCATGATTGTTGATAGTTATTGATGAATTTATGAACTCATTTGAAAGGTGAGAATCCTATGATTATTGTGTGGACTGAGGTGTTGTTGGAAGACTAATTCCCCTGTTCTTACACATGTTTATGTATAAATTGTCTAGGATGATTTTGATGTTGTTGTGTTGATTGAAGGGCTAGTTCTCATGAAAACACTATGAATAATGAGGTGAAAGTTACTCACCCTAAAATGATGATTCTAACGTGAAAGGTAGTTCTCACTTAAATGAATCTATGAGCTATTTAGTGAGTTGTATTGCACGAAGGGTAAACTATGCCTTCTCACATGTAGATACAGTTCCATACTAATTATGTATAATTGGGAAATAATGCTTAGTATCGAGTGGATATGGACAATGAGGAAAAGGCCCCTCCGCTAATGCAATAGGTTGGGTCATCTATGGTATCAGAACTATGGATAACGAGAAACTAAGGAAGAAACATACTAGTAGGAAGTTAAGAAAAATAAAAAGAAAATTAAAGAAATTATATCCGGAATATAAAAAACTCAATATCACAAAAACTGATAACGACAAATTAAATCAATTAATAGATAATATATCTAAAATAG
>JAJOOE010005317.1:0-44217 GCA_036250405.1 Solanum raphanifolium | reverse complement strand
GCTGAGCCATCTCTGCCTAGCAAAGAGATTGTCAAAAAGTGTTGTGGACCTCAAACTCGTAGCCATGTATTTGGCTTTGGGGGTGGAGTAAAGGCAAAGGACATGAGAGATGGCACTTCTTCAAAGGCTGAATTACTATCTGAGCTACGTTCAACTCAAGAGAAAAATAAATCTTTGAATGAGGAAAACAAATCCTTGAATGATCATTTGTCTACCTTAGAAAATGAGATGAAAGAAATAAGAAATATGAAAGAATTATTTGCTGCTCAACAATCGCATAACCCGCATATGACATCACTCGTATCAACTTAATGACCACTAACTTTTTTTGCTGACCAAGTAAGTAACAATATATCAAACTCTAATTGCATATACTCATTTACATGTTGTATCTGAGCCTCAACCTTATTCCTATCAATAGTATTAAGACTAGCATGTTTATGGGATTTAGGCATGCCTGATGGTTCTCTATGTTCTAGATGTAATGGTGTCCCTACTTCCTGTGTTGATGCGATCTGTGCAACCTCTATAGCATTTTTATATTCATTCAAAGGCTGTTGATTTACCTGAGTTGTCACAGTAGCTGCTTCCGTGTGAGTTATGTGATCATTTCCCTTTGACTTGTTGAAGGGATTATGCACTGGTTGCACATCGTTCCTGATTTGGATATTTGATTGATCCTGAGCTTTGATCTTGAAAGAGAAATTCGAAGAAGAATTTGAAAAACCTGATGGTGCCAAGTGATTTGAGTGCTTATGAGTTCCCATCTGTTCTTCATTGTGATTTCTTGAGCCTTGCAGACCATTCACCATTTGGACCTGGTTGTGTTCAGGTCGGCTATCCTCCTTCCCATTCAATTAATTTTAAGATTTAGAACAACCATTTACTTGTTCGATGTGTATCTCGGAGTTGTTGTCGGAGATTAAGAACAACCATTCCTTTTCAAAATTACTCAAAATTACAGTGATATGTTCCTTGAAATACAGAGAATACTCCCCTGAGTTGGAATCTTGCTAAATTTCTTTTGTTGTTGGTCTAACATCAACACACTTCAGCTGCGATCCACCAGCACCTCTTCAAATCTTTTCACTCTGTATTTTCTAAATTGGGACGATAAAGGCTCTTTGAAATTTAGGTTGTGGGTGATCCATGGAGAGAGGAATCACTTTCTCCATTCCTTTCTAATTGAATTAATCCACCTAAGGTTGATTGAGATAATTTTTCTTACTCATTCCAACTCTCCTTCTGAAATAGTTATCACCATCGCTTTAGTTTTTTGAATTTTCGAAGAGTTGGATGATGAAGTTTGTTAGATTTTACTCCAATTAAGATTAGGCTTTGAATGTGATCCATCTGCGGTTGGGAGAGCTCCAACAGTGGCACGTGTGTCATTCTGATAAGCCTAGATTGTGAGAAAAATCACCTTTATAGAGCTTGTGGTTGTTCGATATATTGCATTCATAGTTGATCTCTGTTTTAAATATAACTGATCTATTTTTTCTACACGTAAAGTGGCACACACATCTTTTTCCTCTGTTTTTTAATTGATCTCTATTTAAAATATAAATGTTCTCTGTTTTTTTTATTTTCTGCACATAAAGTGGTACACACGTGTTTTTCCACTGTTTTTTGTTTTTGTACAACTGTGCGCGAACATCTTTTTTTTTTGCACAAATATTTCTAATGATACTCCTTAGTATAAATGTTTTGTGATAGAAAAATCACTATAAATGCAATATATAGTTCTCTTATATTTGATACTATCACTGTAATGCAATCTGATATATAGATAGTGCTTGTAATCTTTGTTGAAGAAGGGGGGAAGGGGTTTCATTCGTTCACAAGTACAAGAGAAAGTTATATATTTTTTAGTTCCAATTTACTTGCCCTTAGCTATCTGCAGGTGATATCGACATTTAGTTGTGCCAAGATCCAGGTTGCTTCATTTCATTGTTTTTAGTTAACTGATTTCTCATTATATTGCCATCCATATTAAGTTGTTTCATTGTGCACGTTTTTAGCTTTTAATTTATAATTAATCCCCCTGCAACACAAATAACGTGGATATTTCTCCTAAAACATTTATATCTTACTTGTCCAATTCCTCCGCAACAGTTTGTTTCCCCTGTGAATGAATTTGTGTTTTTGATATAGATTTTGATTCTTGGTTAATGAATCTCAATGTTTTCTAAATCATTTTTTCTTACGTTCATGCAGATTATTGATATACTTGGGTAACCCTTGGTGAATTTTTGATTTCTTTTGTGATGATTGAAGCTACAAGTTAAGATGAAAGTTTAGAAGAAGCACAAGACCATTAATAGTTTGCTCGTCTCTAAAGGTTCATCTAGGACGAGACAGTTTCTCATCTCTAAAAGGTTCATCTAGGAGAGACAACTTCTTGTCCCTAAAGGTTCATCTAGGACGAGGTATTTCTTGTCGCAAAAAATAATCTAGGACGATGTAGTTGCTAATCAAAAAACGTATTCTACGATGGGCTAGTTGCTCGTCCCAATAGAGTATTCTAGGACGAGTTAGTTGCTAGTCGCTAAAGGGATTTAATGACCAGAAAATGACTAATTTTCCAACAAGGAAATCATATATTTGGGACGAGATAAGTAGTCTCTAAAGGTATTCTAGCGACTAGCTTTGTTGACGTCTCTAACGACATTTTACGACCAGCAAAAGGACCCCGTCCTAGTTGACCTTTCGCGAAGAACCATTTAAGGACGGGTGGCGACCTGCCTTTTCCCGTCTCAATAGACTATTTGGGACCAGATTTGGACTTTATGGGACCAGATTTCCCTTCTTTAGAGGTTGTTTTTCTTGTAGTGTAAGTCGAGTAGTCTTGAGATGAGAAGTATCTTTGAGTCCTTGAGTTGAATAGTCCATGCCAATAATTCCGCATGAACCCTCTGAGTCAACCATTCTTGACGCGACTATTATTATTGAAGTTCTCGAGTTTTGAGTTATTCAGTACCGAGTATTGAGTTCTAGTTACGGTTATTGAAAACCTTGAATTGAGTCATTCACGTCCATCATTCGCCCTGAACTTTATTTTGAGAAGTCTTTTACAATATTTTTAAACTTGTTTTAAGACTAGAGAATTGAGTTGAGTAAGAGTAAGAGTGAAGTTCATTTCTTCTAAAGATTACATGGGAACTAAGTATTTCAAAGAGTAAAATGTTTTCACATTTAAATAAGAGAGAAAACTGATGAGTCCACAATTTGGACTCATTTAGGGCTTCATTTTAATAGAATTAGTGTCCTCAAATTCATATTTTGTCTCAATAACTGATGTAAATACTTAAGTTTTAGGTATTTGAAGCTTGAGGCATACAATGGACACACTTGGCAAAATGGAACAAAACGGCTGAAAAGACGAAGAAAAGAATGCCTGAGGATCGCCTAATGCATTAGGCGTATCACCGAATGGCCTTAACTTCTCCCAACGTTCCAGTGTACTGAGCCTTGAAGGAAAAGATCAAGTTGGCGATAAAAAAGAGCAGTCGGCGCGTTGCCGTACAGTTCCGCGAAGCAGTACTTTATCGCTCAATGATCCAGAATGCGAAGATGTTGAAGGCAAAAGCAAAAAGGCGATGAAGCAAACCAAAGGGCGGATCTCCGAGTCCATCGGCGATCCTGACTAACTGGGCCGAGTGATCCTTCGTAGCACATTTTTTTGACAACTATAAATACTAGTTTGAATTTTTATCTTAGTATGCATTATCAAATACAACATTTTATTTTCTAATTTTTCAAGTAGCGAACATTTTTGCTTAGCTTTTAAAGATTTGAAGGCTTCCAATTCCAAGTAATTGGATGTGGGTGTTGAAGATTCTTCATCCTAGACTCGTTTGAAGTGAATATAAATCATACCCAATTGATGTTACTTCGATTTGGTGTCATTTTCTTCCTTTATTCTATGTCTAGCTAAAACCCCAATTCTTGGGGTGTGATTTTGTGAAGATGGGTTAAATTTCTTGTTGTGTATTTCTTATTGTTAGTCTATTTACTGTTTACATGTGATTTTGTATAGTAGTTGTGTTTGAATGTAATGGGATTGTAGTTGCAAATATGATTTCATTTTAGTGTTTTTGGCTTGCGAGAGAGAGAAATTTGAAAACTAAGACTACTAAATCGATAGTCGGTGGCTATTGGATCATCGTGGTTTCAGCTCAAGAGAAAGAATAGGCTAAGGCGAAGTCTATGCATAAATGCGGCAACTCGGTGTTCGAGAGAAACCGAGTAGATTCGGGGGAAGTTGCTCGAGAGAGAATTTACTCCCACTAAAGTCTAGCCTTGTTACAAATGTTCAGCAATTGAGTGAGTTTTGGGTAAATTCAAACACTATAAATCCTAGCTCAGAATGAGTTAGTTGTACTTCTCGATATGGTTGGAAAGCTCTTCAAATTATCTTTCTAACACCGCCAAGTTTGCACGATTCCGAGTACGTATGAGTAAGTTATGCCCTTTGAAAGTTGGGTTGTTTGATTAAGAAAAGTCTAATCTGGATTTTGGAAAGGTAATTTAGTATTTTCCTTACTAATTATTCTAATTCATTTTTAGGAGTTTAATTGGGGTAAATTCAGATTTTAGTTAGTTTTAGAAAAATGAATTTCACGCTAGGGTTTGGAGAAAGGAGAAAAGAGCAAAAGGAGAAGAGGAAGCAAGATTCGTCATGATAGTCGAGTTTAGCTTGTAGATTTCATTGAGGGTGATCCCTACAAGGTATGTGAGATCACATAGTGTTGTGTTAGTTCACCCACGCGCCAACCATGATTCAATTCAATGAATTTAAGTCTTTGAAAGTTTAGAAATTGAGTTCTTGATGAACATTGTTGAAAGTTTCATAGAATTTCTTGTGGGTTGTGTTGTTGGAGTTTGTTGCGATATGATTCATGTTTCTGGGTGTAATTTTGGGTTGAATCAATCATAGATTGAGGGTATAAATGATTCTAAGTGTTTGGGGAAAAAACTATTGAAGTTTAGAGGGTTTAGAGGTGAAAAACAAGCAAGAAAAGTCGTCAAACACCTTGGGAAGGGGGTGGGATGTCACGCCAGCCAGCGCGCCCCAAAAGGGTCTCTGAAGTTTACCCCTTGGGGTGATGCGCCAGCCAGGGAGCCCCAACACGTTCTCTGAAGTTTGAGGGCTGGCTCCCCGTGCCCCTCAAAGCGCCAGGGACGCCAGTTCTCCCTATTCGTTCCCCACCTTTTAGTACGTGTTCCTTAGCAATGTACCTATGTTTCTTAATTGATTCCAACACTCTATGGTATATCTAAACATCATGAAATCATCTATAAACATGAGATCATGAACCTTGAATCCATAATCCAATTGAAGGAATGTTAGGATCAAAGTCAAGAAGTAAGACTCAAGTCTAAAAGTTAAGAAGTAATTCAAGAGAACTTCATAAGGTTTTTCTACCGTCTTTAACAAACGCTTTAACTTTGTTTTAAGACTTAAGTTTCAAGTTAAGCAAAGAGTAAAGAATTCAATTCATTTCTCAAAAAGTTAAAAGGGAATTAAGTATTCCCAAAGAGTTTATAAATGTTTTCACATCTAAGCATGAAAATGGAACATCGATTCCAAGAGAGCTTTTAAGCTAATATTTGAGCAATTATCTCAAACCAAAGAAAGAAGTTTGTTTTTAAAACATATGAACTAAGTATATTTTGGGAGTATTATTGAGCACGGATATGGGGATGCGAGTTCATTTAACTCAAGCCTCCATAAACTATGTAGCCATTATGGGTAGTAAAGGATCATACTTTTTAGATGATTCCTTAAGATGTTTTTATCATAGAATAGTGCATCCACTAAGTTAAGCGTTTTATATGAAGGCAAAGTATAGGACAGTTCTGGCAGCGTGGGCAAGACGTTATATCACCACTTAGGCTCATCGTGGTGGTTATCAGTTAGAGAAACTCCCACATAAACTATATTACTTTATTATATGAGTAAAGTTGAGTTTGTTATTGTATTTTCTTTAACGAACTAAGTTGCTTTTACTGTTTTACAAAGCTTTTCATATACATATGTTTCATTACTCTATTTTGAGTTAAATATTCATTAGCTGAGAATAGCCAAGGTAAGTATTTCTTTCATATTTCTTTCAAGCTTAAGTTGTGTTTAGCATTCGAACTCGCATACTCGTACTTTCAATTTAGTGATGCCAGTTGGCCTGCATCGTCCTATGATGCAGACGTTGGTAACCTAGATCAGCATCTAGTGCCTCATTGATCAGGTTCAGCACATAGAGTTAGTTGGTGAGCCTCCTTGCTTTTAGAGGGCTCATTTTTACATTTCTTTTCTAGCTATTGGTTGGTAGGATGATCGGGGGTCCTGTCCCGATATCCTCCTTATTTTTGAGGCTTCGTAGACAGTTAGACAATTAGTAGTACAGTTTTCTTTACTTTATCATTCAGATGTTGTGTAAAGACTTCAGTTGTTGTTTTGGCTAAGTGTTATATCTCTTTAAAGTTATTTTTTGAGATTATCTTGTTAAGTTAAGTCTTCCGCTAAGTTTAGTAGGTGAGGTCAAGGGTTCCCTTGGGGCCAGCAATGGTTCTCGAGTGTCAACCACGTCCAGGGTGCAGGCTCGGGGCGTGAAAAACTTCGTATTAGAGCACAAAGTTCAAGAGTCCTAGAGACTCGATGAAGTCATGTCTATAGAGTCCTAGTTATCGGCGTAAAGCACACCATATCTATAATTAAAAGGCTGCAATATTTAGGAAATTATCTCACTTCTTTCATACTCATTTCGTGCATTAGAGTTTTATCTCTAAAAAGTTTATTTCTAACTTGTTCTTATGTATAACCGTTTGTGAGCTTTCCTATGGTCGAGAGTGCCTTTATGAGGCGTTTCTTTCCTCATGAGCTAAGAGGAGCAAATAGATGGTTGTTGGCATGATGAGCAAGATGAATTTATTCATTATTGGGTTGACTCCTGTGTCAAGTAAGAAAGCCATGCTAATAGGTTAGATAGGCATAGCAAGGTTGATGATCCATCTGCAATAAGTTGAGGAGGACAAGCTGAAGGATAGATAAAAGTTTAAGAATAAGAGAGATAAAACATCAGGGAATGAATCCGGGCAGCAAAAGAGTAATGCGAACCGGTCTTCTTTCCAACATAAGAAGACAGGACCTGCTCCATCATCTACTAGTGCACCTACACCAAGGAACAAATGCGAGTGCAATAGTCAGAATTCCAGAAGTTCAGAGCTAGACCTGCGTATTCGCAAGGTAGTAAGGCACAAAGGGGTACTAAGGCTCCTGCATGTACTATGTGTGGTAGGAGCCACTCAGGGGTGTGTCGTAATGGCTCCACTAGTTGCTTCAAGTTGGCCAGGACAATCATTTTACGAAAGAGTGTCCTAAGAGCAGACAGGGTAATAGTAATGGGGGCAATAAAGCCCAGTCTTGTTCAATTGCTCCACCAGATAGAGCTGCATCTAGATGAGCTACTTCAAGGGCAGGCGGAGAAGGAAACCGTGTTTATGATATCACTAGTCGCCAAGAGAAAGAGGATTCGCTAGATATTGTCACTGGTATGATGCAAGTCTTCAATTTTTCTGTTCTCCCTCAGCAACTTAGTGAACAGTTCAGTGTTTCTACACCTGATGGTGAGTCTATTCTAGCAGAAAGAGTCTATCGTTATTGTTCTGTTTCACAAGAGTACCATGGTTGATTCAGTTGAGTTAGACATGGTAGATTTTGTTGTCATTCTAGGTATGGACTGGCTTCATGCCTGTTATGCATCAACAGATTGTAGAACTCGAGTAGTCAAGTTCCAGTTTCCAGTGCACATGTTATAGAGTTGAAGAGTAGTTCAGCAGTGCCTAGGGGTCGTTTTATTTCCTACCTTAAGGCGAGAAAGTTAGTTTCCAAGGGGTGTGTCTATCACTTAGTCCGAGTTAATGACTCTAGTGTTGAGATACCTCATATTCAGTCAGTTCCTATAGTAAAAGGGTTCCGAGAAGTTTTTCAAGATGATCTACCTGGAAACCCTCTTGAGAGAGCGATAGACTTCAGTATTGATATTCTTCCAAATACTTGTCATATCTCTATTTCTCCACATAGAATGGCACCAGCATAGTTGAAAGACCTTCAAGAGCAGTTAAAAGATCTTCTACATAAGGTCTTTATTCGACCAAGTGTTTCACCTTGGGGCGCTCCAGTCTTGTTTGTGAGAAAGAAGGATTGGTCCCTTAGGATATGTATAGATTATCGTCAGTTGAACAAGGTTACCATCAAGAACAAGAATCCTCTTCCAAGAATTGATGATTTATTCGATCAACTTCAGGGTGCTTCTTGTATTTCTAAGATTGACCTCAGATCTGGCTACCACCAGTTGAAAGTAATGGAGTGTGATATTCCAAGACAGCATTCAGGACCCGTTATGGTCAATATAAGTTTCTGGTTATGTCGTTCAGTTTAACTAATGCACCTGCAGCATTCATGGACTTTATGAAGAGACTATTCAAACCTTATTAAGATATGTTTGTTATCGTCTTCATTGATGACATGCTAATCTATTCAAAGAATGAAGAAGATCATGCTAGACATATCTGAATAGTCCTTCAGACTTTGAAAGATAAGGAACTATATGCTAAGTTCTCTAAATGTGAGTTTTGGCTTGAATCTGTGGCATTCTTTGGCCACATAATTTCCAGTGATGGAATTAGAGTTGAAACCCAAAAGATAGAGGCAGTTCAGAGTTGGCCTAGATCCACATCTCCAACTAATATTAGGAGTTTCTTGGGTTTGGCTGGCTATTATAGAACGTTCGTATAGGGGTTCTTATCTATATCATCCCAAGTTGACCCAAAAATCAGTGAAGTTTCAATGGTCTGAAGCTTATGAGAAAATGTTTCAGGAATTGAAAAAGCGGTTGACTACTGCCCCAGTGTTGACCTTACTAGAAGCTATACTAGGTTTTGTGGTGTATTGTGATGCATCTAGAGTTGGTTTGGGTTGTGTTTTAATGTAGCATGGCAAAGTTATAGCTTATGCCTCTAGACAGTTGATAGTTAATGAGAAGAATTACCCAACCAATGACTTAGAGTTGGCTATCGTATTATTTGCTTTGAAGATATGGCGTCATTATTTATTTGGTGTCCATGTTAATGTATTCAGTGATCACAAGAGTCTTCAATATGTGTTCACTCAGAAAGAGCTTAATCTGAGACAAATGAGGTGGCTAGAATTCCTTAAGGATTATGACATGAGTATTCTTTATCACCCAGGTAAGGCTAATGTTGTTGCTGATGCCTTGAGCAGGTTGTCTATGATAGTACAACCCATGTTAAGGAAAAAAAGAGAGAGTTAGCGAAGGATGTGCATAGACTTGAACGATTAGGAGTCCGACTACTGGATTCCACATAAGGAGGAGTAGTGGTGTTGAATGGGGCTGAATCATCCTTAGTGCCAGAAGTGAAAGAAAAGCAAGACGAAGATCTCATTTTGCTTGAATTGAAGGGAAATTTTCATAACAAAAAAGTATTAAGTTTTGTACAAGGGGGAGATGGCATATTGAGATGTCAAGGTAGGGTGTGTGTACCAATGGTGGATGGACTCCAAGAGAATATCATGGAGAAAGCTCATAGCTCCAGATATTCCATTTATCTGGGCTCCACGAAGATGTATCGTGACTTGAGAGAAGTCTATTGGTGGAATAGTATGAAGAAGGGCATTGCAGAATTTGTTGCTAAGTGTGAAAATTGCCAACAAGTTAAAGTAGAGCACCAAAGGCCCGGTGGTTTGGCTCAGAATATAGAATTTCCGTAATGGAAGTGGAAGATGATTAATATGGACTTCATCACAGGGTTACTAGGGTCTCACAGGCATCAAGATTCTATTTGGGTGATTGTCGATAGAATGACAAAATCAGCCCACTTTTTATCGGTAAAGACTACCCACTCAACAGAGGATTATGCTAAGCTTTTTATTCAAGAGGTGGTAAGACTTCATGGGGTTCCGTTCTCCATTATTTCAGATAGGGGTGCACAATTTACTGCACAGTTCTGGAAATCTTTTCAAAAGGGTTTGGGTTCAAAGGTGATCTTTTGAGTACTGCTTTTCATCCTCAATTTGATGGGCAAGCAGAGCGCACTATTAAGACCTTAGAGGATATGTTAAGGGGTTGTATGATTGATTTCAAGGGTAATTGGGATGATCAACTACCTCTTATTCAATTTTCTTATAACAATAGTTACGACTCTAGCATCCAAATGGCTCCTTATGAAACTCTATAGGGGAGAAGATGCAAATATCCTATTGGATGGTTTGAAGATGGTGAAGCTGGGTTAATAGGACCAGATTTAGTGCAAAAGCGATGGAGAAGGTGAAAGTTATTCAAGAGAGGTTGAAGACATCATAGAGTCATTAGAAATCCTACACTGATATTAGGAGAAGAGAGTTAGAGTTTGAAGTAGATGATTGGGTGTATCTAAAAGTTTCACGCATGAAGGGTGTTATGATATTTGGTAAGAAGGGGAAGCTTAGTCCCCGATATATTGGACCTTACCTAATATACGAGAGGATTGGCAAGGGGCTTATGAGTTGGAGCTACCACAAGAGTTAGCCGTGGTTCATCCGGTGTTTCACATCTCCATGTTAAAAAAGTACATGGGTGATCCGTCATTGATCATACCAACTGAAGATATTGGGATCAAGTATAGCCTATCTTATGAAGAGATTTTGGTTCAGATTCTAGACCGCCAAGTTTGCAGGTTGAGAACAAAAGAGGTAGCATCAGTCAAAGTCCTTTGGAGGAACTAATTTGTTGAAGAAGATACTTGAAGCTCAAGAGGATATGAAGAAGAGATATCCACATCTCTTTGAGTCTCGAGAGAATGCAGACCAAGGTACTAATTCTCTTCTTAGTATTCTTTAAATTATGAGTGAGCATGTTGTTTGTTCGTATTTGCTTGTTGGGTGTTTGCACTTGATGTTACCACCATTAGTCTAGTAAAAGTAATCTCATTCGAGGACGAATGTTCCCAAGGGGGAGATATTGTAACATATCGCAATTAGAAATGACTAGGAAGAAGATAATAATTGAAAATAGTTATTCTGGAAAGAATGAAAATCTGGAAATTTGTTTAAGTTAGGAAAAGTTGAATTTTGGTCAACTAAAAACGGTCATTACTCCTAGCTCAAGATTAGTTAGGTGTACTTTCAGAGATGGTTCGAAAGCTCTTGGAATGATCTTTCCAACGCTGCTAAGCTTGCACGATTCCGAGTTCGTATGAATTAGTTATGCCATTTGGAAGTTGGGCTGTTGGATTAAGGAAATTCTAATCTGGATTTTGAAAGGGTAATTTAGTCTTTTCCTTACCTAATTATTCTAATTCGTTTTTAGTATTTTTATTGGGGTAAAATCGTATTTTAGTAAGTTATAGAAAAGTGAATTTCACGCTAGGATTTGGAGATAGGAGAAAAGAGGAGAAAGAAGAAGAGGAAGCAAGATTCGTCAAGATTGTCGAGTTTAGCTTGTGGATTTCAGCGGGGGTGATTCCTACAAGGTATGTGAGATCACATAGCATTGGTTTAGTTCAACCAAGCTCCAACCATGATTCAATTCGGTGAATTTAAGTCTTTGAAAGTTTAGAATTTGTGTTCTTAATGAACATTGTTGAAAGTTTCGTTGAATTTCTTGTGAGATCTGTTGTTGGTGTTTCTTGTGATTTGATTCATGTTTCCGGGGTTTAATTCGGGTTGAATGTATCATATATTGAGGGTATAAATGATTCTATGTGTTTAGGGAAAGAACCATTTAAGTTTAGAGGGTTTAGAACTGAAAAACGAGCAAGAAAAGTCGTCAAACACCTGGAGAAAGGGATGGGGCGTCGTGCCAGCCAGCACACCCCAAAAGGCTCTCTGAAGTTTACCCCGGGGGTGACGCACCAGCCAGCGTACCCCAACATGTTCTCTAAAGTTTGAGGTTTGGCACCCAGCGCCTCTCAGAGTGCCAGGGACGCCACTTCTCCCAATTCGTTCCCCACCATTTAGTACCTATGTTTCTTGGTTGATTGCAATACTATAAGTTACATCTAAACATCATGAAATCATCCATACATGAGATCATGAACCTTGAATCTATAATCCAATTCAAGTCTAGAAGTTAAGAAGTAATTTAAGAGAAGTTCATAAAGTTTTTCTAAAGTCATTAACAAAAGTTTTAACTTTGTTTTAAGACTTGAGTTACAAGTTAAGAAAAGAGTAAAGAATTGAGTTCATTTCTCAAAAATTTATATGGGAACTAAGTATTCCCAAAGAGTTTATAAATGTTTTCACATTTGAGCAAGAAAAGGGAATATCGATTCCAAGAGAGCTTTTAAGCTAAGTTTTGAGCAATTATCTCAAACCAAAGAAAGAAGTTTGTTCTTAAAACATATGAGCTAAGTATATTTTGGGAGTAGTATTGAGCATTGATATGGGGTGCGAGTTCATTTAACTCAAGCCTCCATAAACTATGTAGCCATCATGGGTAGTAAAGGATCATACTTTTTAGATGACTCCTTAAGATGCTTTTAACATAGACTAGTGGATCCACTAAGTTTAGCATTCTATATGACAGTAAATCATAGAACAGTTTTGGCAGCGTGGGCAAGACGTTGTGTCACCACTAGGCTAATAGTAGTCGTTGTCGGCTAGAGAAACTCCCACAGAAACTATGTTACTTTATTGTATTAGTAAAGTTGAGTTTGTTATTGCATTTTATTTAACGAACTAAGTTGATTTTACAGTTTTACAAAGATTAGCATGTGTTTCATTGCTTTATTTTGAGTTAAGTATTCATGAGTTGAGAAGAGCCAAGGTAATTGTTTCTTTTAGATTCCTTTCAAGCTTAAGTTGTGTTTAGCCTTCCAATTCGCATACTCGTACATTCAATGTACAGATGCCAGTTGACCTGCATTGTCTTATGATGAAGACACATGTAACCAGGATCAGTATCCAGCACGTCGTTGATCAGGTTCAGCACTCAGAGTCAGTTGGTGAGTCTCTTTGCTTCTGGATGGCTCCTTTTTACGTTGCTTTTCTAGCTATTAGTGGTTAGGATGATCAGGGGTCATGTCCCGACATCCCTCCTTGTTTTAGAAGTTTCATAAACAGCCAGACAGTTAGTAGTTCAGTTGTCTTTACTTTATCATTCAGATGTTGTTTAAAGACTTCAATTGCCGTTTTGGCTAAGTATTATATCTCTTTAAAGTTATGTTCTGAGATTATCTTATTAGGTTAAGTCTTTGGCTGAGTTAAGTAAGATAGGCCAAGGATTCGCTTGGCGCCTGCAATGGTTCTCTAGTGCCAGCCACCTCAGGGGTGTAGGCTTGGGGCTTAACGATATCCCGGGGAAATAGGTGTTATGGGTCTAAGCTTAATTGTACTACTTTATTCTTTGATTTTGTTTTTGGCAGTTGCAGGGTTAAATTTGAGAAGTTGGGTTGAAAATAGGCACGTTGGGCCATTTGGCGAGCTAGGTCTAGCTCGCTGAACCACTCGACGGTTCGCCTAATGTCCCCATCTCACCCTTAATTTCATGCTTTATTTAATGAGTGATCCTGTACCTATCGGTGAGAAGCCTGATGTCGTCAAAATCACTCGGCGACTAGCCGAACCTTTTTGTATTATAACTTTTGGCGAGCGCTTTTGTCTATGTTTTTCTAACTACTTTTCAAGAATTTTCAGACATGACTAAATCGAAAGCTACTGAAAGACTAATACTACACCAAGAAAAGTCCAAAAGGATTACGATAAATGAGGATGCATCTAAGTCGAAAGGTGAACCTACGATACTACCCACAACTAGTGGGAAAGGCAAGGGCTAGAGGCCCACTTCTGCCAGGAAGACCATTACCCTAGACCCTTATATTCCTTTATAGGCCCGGGGATTCTGCAGAGCAGCGCATGTCTTTCTGGAGGACTCACACTCAATAGACCTTGGTAAAACTGGCACTGTTGTTCCTCCTGAGGTGACCTCGGGCACTGATGCCCAGGCTCAGAGTGAGGCATTGGGCACCAATGCCCAGACAGAGAGAGCGACTATGTAGACCGGAACCCCTCTTTACCTCCCTCTCGGTTTTGCTATATTTCCCTGTTGGATAATTTTAATTTTCATATGTGGACAAATGTTTTTTATTTGTGGTGGGGTGAGGCGCACCTTTGTGTGCTGATTATGACTCTTCTTTTATTTATATATTGGGTTTTTAGCCTAAATTTGTGTTACACTGCTTTTTGTGGAAGGTTTGAGCTTATGGCTCCTTCCTTTTAATTGAAAATGATTTTTGACCCTTTCAAAAAAAATATTTTTCCACCTCTTGTATGTGTTGAATGTGGCTGTTATTTTGCAAATTTGAGTATCGGTTTTGATCAATATTGATGACTTGAATAATGCTCATAATCGACAAACATGAATGTGCGGCTGCGATGAGACCAAATGAAGTTGCATACATAATATGTGAACTCTTTGCATCTCATTGTGACTAGCCAATTATCGAATCGAGTCTCTTGTGATGATCATTGCACACTAGAGAAAGTGTGGAGTATTGTTTGATTTTGGTGTCGATGCCTTGTGTGATGAGCTTATTGTGAACCATGAATGATAATACCTACAATTTGCCCCGTTGGTCCGGTCGACTAAGTAAGGCTATCTCTTGATATTATCTTAGGCAATTTTGAAGTGTGTGAAACAATTTGACATATACCTCTTTTGTGACCTACCTTGTGAGCGTGTATGAATCTCTTTTGAACACCCTTTGAGCCGTATTCTTCTTTGGAAGAAACTTGATGAAAACATTACCTTTCTTGACCCATTACCCATAATCGTCATGAGTTGTGGTTTGTTTGAATAGCCAACTTAGGCCAAAAGCCTAAGTTAGGGGTGTGGTGAAAAAAGAAGGTAAATCAAGACGTGCCAGAAAGTCCCCTTCTTACCCATGGTTTAGAGAAAAATGAAACCCCTCCATATAAAAAAAATGAGATATATGAAAAAGAAAAAAAGAATGAAAAAGAGAAAGAAACAAATTGTGGAATAAATTATGAAAATGCAAAAAAGAAATGGGGTCTCCAACAAACCATGGAAAGTGAATAATGGGATGACTTATGAGCACTAAAAAATGATGAAAGAAGAGGAAATGAAGTGTTGTGAGTACAACATTTCATGAGGATGAAAGTTACTGAGCCTAAATGACCATACCTTTGCACTTAGCCACATTACAAGCCTTGGAAAAACCTTTTTGATCTTGAGTGAGCTAAAGCAATTGTCAATTGTAAAATAAGGGTAAACCTATGGGTGAAAACATGCATATTGTTCTTCTCTATGAGTGAGCGTTGCATTGTATTCCAAAACTTTAAATTGTTGAACCATTGTGTGTAAAAATGGAAACACTATTTTGTTTGAGAGTATTTGATTTCCTTTGTTGAGCTCGAACCTGCATTTGAAGCGAGTACAATGAGCTTGAGATTCTTTGATATTGGTGAGTCACAACTTGAAACTTTGAGTGAACATTTGATCTTTGCATGAGTAAATTGAGTCTTGTATGTGCATTCATCATTGAGTCTTGTGTAGCACTGTTTGAGACATCCCTTTTGAACTGCCGAACTTGAGTTTTACTTAAGGACAAACAAAAGTTTAAGTTGGGGGTGTTGATGAGTCCTCATTTATGTCTTCATTTTAATAGAATTAGTGTACTCAAATGTATATTTTGTCTCAATAACTGATGTAAATCCTTCAGTTTCAGGTATTTGGAGTTTGAGGCAAAGCATGGACACTTCTTGGCAAAAAGTAACAAAATGGCTGAAAAGACGAAGAAAAGAAGGCATGAGGATCGCCTAATGCATTTGGCAAATCGCCGAATGGCCTGAACCTCGCCTAAAGTTCTAGTGTGTTGAGCCCTGAAGGAAAAGATCAAGTTGGCGATAAAAGGGAGTTGTCGGCGCTTCGCCGAACAATTCTGCAAAGCAGTACTATATCGCCGAATGATCCATAACGCGAAGATGCTGAAGGCAAAAGCTGAAAGGCGAAGAAATAGACCAAAGGGTAGATCGCCGAGTGTATCGGCTATCCCGACTAACTGTGCCGAGTGATCCTTCGCAGCACATTTTTTTGACAACTATAAATACTAGTTTGAATTTTTATCTTAGTATGCAATTTCAGATACAACATTTTATTTTCTATGTTTTCAAGTAGAGAACATTTTTGCTTAGCTTCTGAAGATTTGAAGACTTCCAATTCCAAGAAATTTAAAGTGGGTGTTGAAGACTCTTCATCCTAGACTCGTTTGAAGTGATTGTAAATCATACCCAGGTGATGTTACTTCGATTTGGTATCATTTTCTTCCTTTTTTCTATGACTATCTAAAATGCCATTTCTTGGGGTGTGATTTTGTGAATATGGGTTAAATTTCCTATTGGGTATTGTTTATTGTTAGTCTATTTGTTGTTTAAATGCGATTTCGTTTAGTAGTTATGTTTCAACTTAATGGGATTGTAGTTGCAAATACGATTTCATCTTAATGGTTTTGGCTTGCTCAAGAGAAAGGTTTGAAAACTAAGACTACTAAATCCATAGCTAGTGGTTATTAGGTCGTCGTGGTTTTAGCTCGAGAGATTGAATCCTAGGCCTTTTCCCACACATTCAGCTTGAGAGAGTGAATTCTAGGCATTTTCCCACACATTCAGCTCGAGAGAGTGAATCCTAGGCCTTTTCTCAAACATTCAGCTCGAGAGATTGAATGGGCTAAGGTGGAGGCTGTGCTTAATTGCAGCAACACGGTGTTCGAGAGAAATCGAGTTGATTCGGGCTAAGTTGCTCGAGAGAGAATTTACCCCCACTAAAGTCTAGCCTAGTTACAAATGTTTTGCAATTGATTATCAATAGCATTTACCCAATTGTGTAGTTTATCTCACATTCCTATCACATCCCAAGAATTTTGTCTCCCTATATTTACATCTTTTTGTTTTCACTGTTTTTGTTCACTAATTGAATACAAACCCCACCATTGATAATTGACATAGGTGTTACCCCTTGATTTATCATGTTTTTACTTGATAATTTTTTTAGCTATGGTTAACTCTTGCATATTCACGCTTAACTCTTAATTCTTAGAAACCGCTCCCTTGGGAATCTACCCCAACCCATTCGGTTAGGTTATATTACTATTGTACGATCATAGACACTTGAATTGGAAGTTGTGTCTTGATTAGGCAAACATAAAAAACAACGATTCAGCATAGATATGGGGACGAGTTGAGATAACTCAAGTCTTCATAAACCACGTAGCCAACGTGGGTAGAAAGTGTCATACTTTTTAGATGATTCCTTCATTCTTTCTAGCATAGACTAGTGGATCCACTTAGTTGAGAGGTTTTATACCACGACAAAGTATAGGACAGTTCTGGCAATATGGGTGAGACGGTTTATCCTCACATAGCTCATAGTGATGGTTGTCGGTTAGAGAAACTCCCACAAACTTATATTGTATTTTTATATATACAAACTGAGTTATTATTGTATTCTTCAATACATTGAGTTGGTATCTACTATTTTAACAACTTTCCATTTATATTGCATCTTTTACTGTTGCTTTATCCTTAAATATCATGAGTTGAGTATCTTATTATTGAGTTGAGTTGAGTTGAGTGAGTTAAAACGAGGTATGTATGTTTCCTTTTTATTAAGTTCAAGCTTATGTTCTGATTTAGAATTCCCCGTACATGATATGTTTTGAGCCACCTAACTAATCATGTAAGGAAAGTCATGGTCATTTGAAGTTGATCCAAAACTCATAACTTATGCATAACTTGCAAAATTTCAGATTTTGCTCTTTGCAAATTAGTTCTTTCTATTTTTAGCTCTTTCTAAGGCGGGATGTTACATTGAATCTCCAACTCCATTTTTTTTGGTTTGTTGCCTATCCATTTTTGGTGTTTTTGCCCATCTTATTGCTATAACTATGCTTCTTCTGGCCATTTGTTGTCTATCGATTGGTAATTTTCTGAACCTTCTTTTCATATGATTATGATTCAAAGACCTAGTTGGCAAAAATAAAGACTGAATTCATACAAATGTATATGTGTATGATGAATTTTTGCCTAGATGATAATGGATTGATTTGTACATATTCATGAATTTCAAATGAGTATGAACAATGAGGTGCAACAAATTAGTACGAGAGAATTTATTTAAAATGATGGAAACAAGTTTGCATTATGTATATTTAAAGTATAAATGAAATTTTTTCCCTATAAAGTAAGAAATGGTAGAGAAAAGTATCTATTATGTAGTGTAACTCTGTAAAATATGAAGAGAACGTATAGGTCCTTATAGTATAACCTCCCATAATTCTTTTTTGTGTCTTTCATTTTTGCAATGGTAAGTTCATAAAAATATTACAATGACTGACGACTTTGCTAACAAATTAAATTGGAAATGTAGTTATTCTTTTGTTAATTTGTTATTGTATGCGTCTAAAGTTTCGTTCCTGAAATACATCAAATAGGAAAGGAAAATAGCAAGCAAATAATAGTATTTGTATTTGAATCTATGCGAAGGTAACAATCTCTATAAAAATCTTTAAGAAAATATATGCAATCCCCTGATTCTTCTCTACGCGGATGATCTTGATTTGATTGAATACTGCGATTCAACACTTGGAGCGAAGACTTCTTTGTATGTGGAAGACTTGCAAATCACCATTGAAGAGCAAGGATTCTCTATGTATTTCAGTGTTTGTGTTCTTCTTTTTCTGCCTTTTGTCTGTCTCTTGAGAACCTCTTTATATAGTTGTGAGCTAGGGATTTGGGGGTATTTTGGTCTTCAAGTAAATTTGGAGGACCTTGGGCTTGAAGAACATTAATTGGGCTTGTCTTGTCAACTCAATGGACTGGCCCAAATATAATTTGGACTTTATTTAAGTCATATATTTTGACATAAATATTAATTCGACTTTATTAACCAGTAATTTGACTTCGTCATTATATCATGAATTTATGGATTAATCCAAAATTTAATATTGATTTATCAATAAAATTTTACTGTCTACAAATGCCCCCTGCTTCGAGGCTTGTTGTGGTGTCCAACTTGTCGAACATTTAAAGACAAGGCTTGAAGTATTCGTGAAATATATTTTTTTATGGAGTCTTTCAAAACTTTCCATAGTTTATTTCAATGGAAATTTTCCATAACTTGATTCCAATAGAATTTTCCCTATCTTGATTCCTATAGAAACTTACCATAATTTGGTTCCTAGGAAAATCTACCATAATTTTGTTTCAAATATGATTTTTCCATAATTTGTAGGAACACAATTTATGTACTTTTGATTTCTATAAATACGCATGCTCTTACACTGGTTGATTTTCAACTTGAGGGATATCAAACTCAATTTTTGTCACTTTTTTTCAGCACAGCACACCTGCGGTAGAAAATTCATAACCTGCTATAGAAACATCAAAATAATGATTAGTTTGATTTTCCTGAAACTAGACTCATAGGGCTATGACATATCTGAAACTCAAACTTAAAACACTTCTGAATTGATGGGAATTGATTTTTGAAGTTTGCTATCAAATCTGTCTTCTTCTTTTTTACAGCTGTATGCAGTCTCACCAAAACATCTCTATCTTGATGTAGGAGATTTCGAATGATGAGCGACTTGATTCTACAGGAACTAGACATCAAAGTCTACAAAATATCCAAAACTGAAGATAAAAATCCTCATGAATTGACGATAATTATTTTTTGGTGCTCTAATTGAATTTCAACAACATTCATAAGTTAACTTCTCTGCATCATCTCCAAAGAGCCGCCTATTGAGTTCTGTATTGATTGAGAATTTTCGAATCATGTTCATGGAGTGAGACCACAAAACTCATAAGCCAATACAACCATATTCATCATAACGAGCGCGAGAGAATATGCCACAATATTTTTCATTCCGATTAGAAACTTCATGCAATTCGCACCGTGAGACACATCACTTTTTATTGCAGGTTTATGATATACCGCAAACATTCTCAATATCATACACAAAAAAGTGAGGGGTAATCCGTAATTGACGAGGAATCACTTGATGCATATTCGTATGTAGTTGAGATTTTAACGACGAGTTATAGTTGGTGTAATATTTTAGTGATTGTGGCTTTGTTGGAGATGAACCACACTTCGTGCATCTTCTTTTGTAATTGTGTCATTGACGAAGAACTACACTTGGTTCATTTTATTTTGCATTTGTGGCCACACATGATGCATATACTTTTGTAGTTTCATCTTTTTTGATGAACAATACTTGGTGCCTATTCTTTTGCAATTGTAGCTTTAGCGACGAACCACACTTAGTACATCTTCTTCTACAATTGCAGCTTTGATGATGAATGATACATAGATCATCTTATTTTAGAGTTTTTCTTTTGATATTAAACCACACATGACGTATTTCTTTTTTGCAATTGCGGCTTTGACGATGAACCGAACTTTATGTCTATTCTTTTGTAGTTTCAACTTTTATGACAAACCACATTTGGTGCCTCTTCTTTGAAATTGTGGCTTTAGCGATGAACCAGACTTAGTACATCTTCTTCTACAATTGCGGCGTGCGTCGTCTTCTTTTAGAGTTGTGTCTTTGATTAAGAACAACACATGGAATATCTTTTTTAATTTGTAGTTACTGCTTTGACGACGAACCACACTTGATGCCTCTTCTTTTGCAGTTGCGACTTTGACAATGAACCACACTTGATGCCTCTTCTACAATTGTTGCTTTAGAGAGAACAACACTTAATGCATCTTTCTCTAAATTTAAGCTTGGCAACGAACCACAATTTATGTCTCTTCTTCTGTAGTTTTGACTTTGCCGAGAAATAGATTTTGGTGTAGTGTGTCCTAGTTCTTGAGAACAACCACTTGTCACATGATCAACTTCACAAATCAGACTTCAAAATATTCCCCTATGCCAATGATAGAGGCGCACTTATGGCTGCATCGACCCATAAACATATTTGAAGTGATGATGTTTGATGAATAGGTGATGCGAACTTGATAAAGACATCCAAGACGAGTTGACAACCATTTCTTGAAGTTTGATTTTTTTTTCTACATAAACCTATTGTATGGGATGATATGTCCATTTTTTTCATCCCTTTCTTATGATTGTTGATGTGTAAAAACTGTTGCAATTTTGAAGCAATAAAATATATTTAGTTTACTCTTCAGTGCAAAACATGTGAGTTTTTTTTTAATAATTTTTCCAGGCTACTATTTCAAGGTTTTGAACGTATTGGATTTTTTTTGGACCATATATATTTAATCTCATGAGGACCAAGGGTATCAACTTGAAGATTTAACTAATTTTTTATGGAGCTTTTGTGACTTGAAGACTTGACTCAAATTTGAAAAGCTTTGAAACTTAAGCCTTAGCTCAAATTTAATGAGTTTCATGACATGTGTTTTAGATTCATGCATCGAGTAGCATTTTAACTTGATGATTTTTTCTCGAATTTGGTGAACTTTATGACATGCATTTTAAGCTTATGTGTCGAAGAGCATTTTAGCTTGAAAATTTTGCTCGAATTTGATGAGCTATGAAACTTGAATATTCTTCTAGAATTTTGATGAACTTTATGACATGAATTTTAGGTTCGTGTGGAAGAATTTGGCGCACTTGACCCTTTAGTTTTCTTTAGCGTTCCGCACATGTGAGAGAAAATTCATAACTTGGAGTCAGAGGGCCATAATAATGATCTTTTTTTTGTTGGAAAGATAACTTAGAGATCTCCAATCTCTATAAAAATCACACCCATGAGATTTACGGATTAGTATAGATTTGTCTTCGAAGTTTGCTAAAAATCTGCATGTTTGATTCTTCATTTGAAAGGATTAGAATGACATTCACATGGCGACGTTGTTTTTTTTTCTTATGACTGAACCTAGAGTAATAATACTCTAAGCTTCCTACGTACTTCAACGAAGAGGATCAAGTCATTACGTAGTTCAGAGAGTGACTTTTAATTATTTTTTTTGGTGTCCTAACTTTTGCCTAGGACGCCTCTTTCAAGATTTTCAACCTAGCGGACATTTTTTTTGGAGTCGTACACAGCTTATACTCTTGCGGGCTAGGTGTTTGACGCTGCTTCAAAGATAGTACTTCTTCAAGAGTTTTTCATTGATGACATGAGTTCGCAAGCCATCTACATCTTCTTGAAGTTCACTTTCATCTTGTACAGTGACATGATATGAAGAGTTAACACTTTCTTCGTCTTCATCACATTTCTTGGTGTAGACTACAAAAGGTGATTTTGCCTTCAGTACTTGACTAGGTGATACCGCAAGGTTTGTGTGCCACCCCATTCTAGAAGGTATCAAGCTTTTAAAATCCTTAGGGACATTTTGCGATTTGGGAAACACAGATGCTCTCATACTCTTATTATTCCTCCAAAGTTTATTTTCCTTCTTCAACGACCCTAATCTCTCAAAAATGAAAATCCTCGTTACTGAGTTTCCAAGTAGATCGAAAATAGAAAGCATTTTGTTAGAAGCAACAGGTTCTTATTCCGCAGTGATGTAGTTGTTGCTTACCCTTCTTTGGAGATACGGATTGGTGGAGGTTGTTTGTATCCCAAACCTTCATGTTGTTGCCTTGCAGTAGGTTCCAATGGAAGCTTTCCCAATTTTGATGGTTCAGTGGGGTTGAATCCAACTTTTGTCAATAGTCTATAAGCATTAGGATCAAAACCTTCATTTGTTCGCCTCGTTGGGAGTGCTTCATTTTTCGACGATTTAGGAGCCACAAATTTTCCAAGTGATTTTGGGGATGACTTTATCACATCAAATAGCTTAACAGGAAAGGTCAACCCTTCTAGTACATTTTCTTGTGAGGGAGTGTCCATCATCCTTCTTGGACTTTGGAACATAACAAAGAATGGGTCTCACTCTTTTACTTGAAAAGACATTATTCATGTTGGGTGTCATGTCCTAAATGCCAAGCTTTGGATCTTCCTTGCTAACTACTTTTGTCTTACCAACAACTACATTAGACTTCTTGTTCAGGAGCTTGTCATCTTTGGATGCAGTATCATAAATTTTTTTGGCATATTTCTTCAAGTAAAACTTTGCATCAGCAAAGTGTGCTTCAGCTTCAGTGAAGGGATTATTATCTGAAATATTCTTTTTCGCAACTCCATATTCATAATACTCCAAACATTGGTGGTAGGTAGATGGGATTACTTTGTTCTCATTTACCCACGGCCTACCAAGAAAAATGTTATATGAAGTCTTTGCATCAATTATATGTAACCACGCGCTTGATTGCTACTTTTTAATAGTGAGGGCTGTTTTGACGGCCCCAATGGCCCTTTGTCCTCCTTGGTTGAATCGTTGGATCATCAAGTGACTTTCAGTAAGGTCTGTTGTTGATAATCCAAGTTCATTCATGGTGCAAATTTGAAGGATGTTAATTCCAGATCCGCCAACGACTAGGATTCTGTTCACTCTTTTCTCACATGCAAAACCAACAATGAATAAAGGGCGATTATGAAGTGTGTCACCTAGTAGAAGATTATCATCGAAGAATGTGATTTTAGCCATGCACACATCCTCAAGTTCAGGAGATGACTTTGAAGCATCTTTTTATGATGGACATGATGAAGTTGCATCTTTCGCTTCATTCTGATCGACATTACAACATAGAGCTTTTGGGTCATTGCATGTGAACTTGGTGTAAAACCAACTTGGCAAATATTCTCCTAATGTAATTGGTTGACGCAACTCTTGATAGTAGTGCACCTTTATTTCCTACTTCTTTGAGTGCACAATCAAATTTTTTATTTAGGGTCTCCTTACCATATTTTCCCTAACGTGTCGCTTCGTTGACTCTTTATGCGAACTTGCCTTTCGATGTTTACGATGAGTCACGAGAGTCCAGCCCCAATCATCCAAATGATCTACTTAGTCTCCATCTTCTTTTGTAGATCCTTCTCCTTCAGAGACCACATCACATAGCGTAGGAAGAGACAATGACTCGTTTACATCAATGGGTTCAAAGTCTCCAGACTTAACCATTCTTTTCTCAAAAATGTTTGGGATGACTTGTTGCCCATTTCCTTCAACAAAATTGTAGGTCATGATCGGATTGGGTTAGTCAGTAGCAATACTGACTTGATTTGAACTCAATTTCTCATCTTCGAGTTCAATCTTCCTTTCGTGTGATAAGTCCATGATTTTATCCTTGAAGATGAAGCATTTCTCGATAGGGTGGGCAACCAACCGGTGGTATTTGCAGTATTTTGGATCATCATTCTGTTATGCCTTAATTTTACTATCTTTAGAAAAATCACTATTTGAAATATTCTAAGTATAAAACAATTTCAGAAAAATATTTAGAAAAGAGTCGCCACTTAATTTCAAAAGACTTAAACAGAAAAGATCTTTTGAAGATACTGAAGGGGGTTCGGGGTTCAATTTACACTTCAAAAATGTGTTAGCCACTTGAAATGTCCGCTAACGCGCGGATGACGTACGACTTGACTAAAAGTATTTAACTATTTTTGAGATAAATTAATTAAGTGCACAAAAGGAATATTTTTGAGTTTTTAGGAAAATGGGACTAATTCAATCATTTACCAAACTTCTAAAAAAAAGGAGAAAAAATAGTTAATATTAGAACTTCAAACAAATAACCTTATGGTTAACATTTTAAAGATGAGATAAAAATTAAAACATTAAAAGATAGATTATGTGAGAATTTATTTGAATCATTTTAGAAATAATAATTTGATCCAATTTGGTCAATTCAGGCATGAAAACTATTTTAAATTAATTGATGAATAAATAAAAAAAATTCACTGAAGATTATCAATAAAAATATAAGAGTTGGTAAAAAGAAAGAAATTCTATTAAAATAAACTAACATAAAGAATATTATTCATATTTTGGAGAATTTAATTAAATTAAACAAAGTAAAATAAAAGGGTTAGAATTAATACAGATAAAAAGAGTATAATAAGAAGGTTAGAATGTGGGCCTTTTTGCCCAAACTCCCAAGTTTTGTGGGCCTTTTGGCCCATTTTCGCTTGGACATGTTGTGCAAAGAAAATTGGGTTTTGGCCCATTTTCATTCCTGAAACTCCCTGTATACATGGAATGTATACTGTTGTATACAGGCTATATATCGGATGTATAGAGCCTTCTTTGGGCCTTCTAAGACATGTATTTCAGTTTTAACTCTGCATTCTTTTGCTTTCAACATGCTGCCGTGTTTAAACCTGTTTGCTCATATTTTTCAACATGTATATCCATGTATACAGTCCACTTTTGGACTTCCGGACACTTGGAATTTGATTTCCAGCCTGTAATACTATCTTCAACCTGTTTATCGACTTCCCTTGCTTCACACATCACTCCATTGGGACTTGGATTTAAATACGACTCAAGGAAATGCAATTAGCCCTCCATGGCCCATTTAGAACGAAAAAGAAAGGGAGGCAATGGAGTCGAGGAACTCACTCGAAATCAAATGAAACAAAAGGAAAAGAAAAGGATTAACAGATATTCATAACAAAGAAACTTAGGAATAAAACTTAATAAATAGAGAGACAAAACACACTAATGGCAATAGAACTTAACAATTAGTAAATACCATATTATAAACTTATTTATACCAAAACCATACTATTAAATCAAAAGCCAATTGACTAAAACCTTTTCCATGGCATATAGGGGTTACTGGAAGACAATTTTAGGAAAAAAAAATAAAATTCAACATCTAAAGATAAGAAATGTTTATAAGACGCAAAGCCCACTAGCAAATGAACAGTCTAATCCAACGTGGAACTAATGCTTTCCCAAGACAATATATATATCACTAATCCACATTAAAAGCTAAATTGCATGTCACCTACGTAACTTAAAAATATAAATACGAGGATGTTCATGGTGTCAACTAACTAAACCAACATGCTAAGATTGTTACAGACAAATAGGCTATCAAATAGTCGGATTTTTACCAAGCTTATACTTTGACACCAAGAAAGAATAAAACCACATAGAGGTGTCTGAAGATAGATAATAGATTTAATTATGTGATAGATGTAGATGCGATAAGAATTAGATTAGAGACATAATGTTGGTTTTATATTTCTCACAGAATGCATTATAACCATTCTTGCAACTCAGCTTATATTTAAAAGCATAACATGATTAAGCAAAACTTCAAATTGGTTCAAAGATAAGCTTAAATAGTCATAGATCCAAATTCGTTCAATCAGCTTTAAGGCTAGAAATGAGTAATATGACGTTGAACATTAATTATTGACGCATATTCATAAAAAACTGACACAAACTAAGACTAACAAGGCAATTTCGAAACTGATCATAACAATGCTATGAAACCTAAAACAATAAGAGCAACAGCAGTCGAAAACCATCCTTCCAACATCCATACATACATATTCGAATCATACTCACACATGAAAGACCAAAGTCTCGATCATACAAGGAATTCCTATTCTTGCTAAACCATTACAACAATATAGCCAACTAAACAGACAAAATGAAAACTCAGATTAAGAAGGGACTGTATAACTTTTTTGGGTTAGCAAAACGGAACTCGAACTTGACCACGAAGAACTTTCACCACTGTGAGCCATTTTCAATGAGCTTTGAAAAGTAAAACAACTCTTTCTTCTGATGAAATTCCCTTTGTTTTAGGGTAGTAAATTAGTGTCCAAAAAAAATCCTCTCCTTTGATCCCAAAATATCCCCTTTTTGAGTGACTGAAAAAGAGAATATATAGAAGATTTAAAACTGGAAATTGGGGGTAAATGGGCAGATTTTGACATCATATGCCCTTTTTTGAGGAAACAGTAAAAGGGGTTTGGAAATCCTTGAAAAAGGGGAAATGGGAGGGGACGAGTATGGACGTGGCAGCTGCAACAGACTGTGCGACTTTTTCCAGATTTTCCGGATTGATACGACGTTTCTAGGAGAAAGGAAGAGCGAGGTGCGTTGGGTTTCTTCGCATTTTGGGTTCGTTCTTCACTGCTGGATTGCTGGATGCGTGACAAAGAAGATGTGTAACAGTGTCGAGTTCTTGGGTTTTGCAAGGAAGAAAATCGAATACAGGGGGTTGGATCTTTTCGAAATGTTTTGTGGGTTGCTGTAATTGGTTTGAGGAATTTGGTTGGCTGGAAATTAAAAGTAAGGCCCAAAACATGGTCTTGAAAAGGAAGCCAACAATGTAGTTAATTTGACTTAAGAAGAATAACCATGTGAATTGCAATTTCAACCAAATTAAGGGAATTAGTTGAAGTCGGCCAAAATTAAATAAAATGAATTGTTATTGATATGGTATTCGAATATTCATAAAATATACTAATTATATACATAAATACGTAAAATATATATATTATTCAAAAATTATAAAAACTGACAAAAATATTTAAAATAACTTGCAAACAATATTATTATTATTATTATTTCATCAATTTATTTTTTATTTAGAAATTTTATAAAACAAATTATTTTAAATCGTCTGAAATTGAAGAAGCTCGATGATTAATTTATATTGTAGCGGGCTAAAATTGGGTGTCAACAGCTGTCTCTCGTTTGACGTTTGATGAATGAAATTCCAGGCAAATGACATTGACGAATCCAATTTTGATCGACCACATCTTCATCTCTTAGAAAAAGGATTTTGGTACAAACTTTTGGAATTATGGCCGAGCCCTGGTATCGGGTATCCTACATAACTCAGGTTATATGAGAATTCAGGCCACTTGTAGTTTGATAAACTTGATTTGACAAACGATTATAAAAGAATTCAAAAGCTATCCCAATATCAAATTATGAAGAAATCAGAATACTCGGGAATAAAATTTTAAGAGTGAATGTTTGAATACAGCCGAGTTTTCAACATTGAGCCCGCCTACATATCCTTAAACCTTAGGAATCAAGTTGTTTGTAATTCGAATCGATTGGTTGAGAAGGAATTCCTTATGCTAGGATATTATTCGGTTGGGGAAGAGTGACAAATAAAGCGAGTATGAAAAAGAGGCTTGTAACCTCTTACCCATGAATGTGATGCACTTCACACCCATAATTAAGAACCTACACGGACATACATTCCAAAGCTCTTGGTGTATTGTCAGTCAAATTGGAAAGTTGCCTCCGGTGAGAGTGAAAAGTTTTTTGGATGCCAAATTAAAACCGATAAACCCAAAGAAAACCCCACATGCCTTCTGATAGGGGTGTGGTTTGATTGTGGTGGAAGTCGCTCCTCAGCTCGTGTCCTAAGAGTTTGGTACTCCTCTTTGGACCATGTCCCAGTTTGCTGCTAAGAAAAAGTTCCACGTTGCATTGTGTCTCTTGTTGCTGCATGTAGATTGTGCTTTCTGCCAAACCTTGATAAAATTGTTTGGAAATAATACAAAGCTAGAAATATATATATATATCTTATGACAAATGTCATAAGAAAGATGTGCCCTTTCTAAATCAATATTCCAGTTCCAATTAATCAAATATATTGCATTTTCTTTAATCATAAATAATTACTTCAAATTTCGCGCCTACAAAGTCTCGTTAGTCAAAGAGACATATATATGTAATTGAATTTTTCAAAAAATTTAAAATGTGTGCAGCGCATATAAATATCAAATAAGTAAATAGTTAAGGCATTGCTTGTGTGTCATTAGAGACATATAAGCTTTTTAAGAAATTTAAAAAGATAGCATGCAGTGCTCATATGTATAAAATAAATACTAAGGCATTGCGAGATATCTCATTAGAGAGATAAGATTTTCAAGAAATTTAAAAGATACGATGTAGTGCATACATATGAAAATCTTATATGTGGGCGGATGAACCCGATATCTTCTATTTTATGGTGAATGAACCCAAAGTATTCTATTTTAGGGTTGAAGGACCTAATGTGTCCTATTTTAGGGTGGAAGAACCCAATATATCCTATTTTAGGATGGAAGAACCCGATATATCATATTAGAGGGTGAAAAACCACAACATAACCTATTAGAGGGTGGAAGAACTCGGTGTATCTTATTTGAGAGTGGATGAACCCAATATATCTTATATTAGGGTGGAAGACCTTAATATATCCTATTTTAGGGTGGAAGAACCCGATATATCCTATTAGAGGTTGGAAGAACCCGATGTATTGGGAGGAAGAATCCAATATGTCGTATTTTAAGGTGGACTAACCCAATATATGGTGCAAACTTACAAATATGAATTTTTGTATAATGCAATGAGTTTGCTGCGTTTTCTTTACAGTAGTGACCAATCATGACCTAGTATGAAGATCTTGTTGCAGTTCCTTTGCAGCATTGAATATTTAAAATGTAGTGCCTGGTACAATACTTTGCAATAGTGGATATGATGCCATAACTTAGGAGCTTCAACTTCAATGAAAATATGCAGCTTGTAAATTTTACGCTCAAAGAAAAATTATAAATTTCAAATTTGATTCTTGTTGATGTTGCACCATCTAAACTTGAAATTCTGACTTGATGTTGAACTTTGTGTAGCTATTGTTCAAGAATAACTAAAAATCAACCTCTGAATTACTCAAAGAAAATTTATTAGTATAAAAGAAAATGGTTGTCTTGCATTGAACCATGAAGCTTTGGCATTTAATCTGCATTTCTTGTTGCTATGGCATTGAAGCAATTTGTTGGTGAATATGGCTTGTGATCTCAACTTCTGTCTTTTTAAATAATTACAGGCCATCTGCAAAGTTGTCCCAGTCTTTGCTCTTGGGTGAGAATGAAATTTTTATTATATTGAGGCCGAATCCAAAATAGGCGCCTACGTATCCCGTTATCAACATGAATCAGGTCACACATAGTTCATTACCAAAGTCTAGTAAAGATTGCAAAAGAATAGATACTTCTTAAAAAGGAGAAGCTGCAAAGATAATGTCTTTGTTAGTGTTCTTGACTGGTTGCACGCTATCTTTTCAAATGTCTTGGTGCCAATTTCGATGGATCACCCTTAACAAAAATTGTGCTAGTGTCTGTGATACTACCACTGCTACTTAAAGGCTATAGTTGTAACTTATCTTTCCACTCTCAATCATGCTTTGAATCTTGAATTTTAGTGCAGGACAATATTCAGTGTAGTGTCCTTGAATGTTCAAGTGGTAAGCAAAACTCTTGGATAAATCAAAGTGTTTAGGCGTATACTTACAAAAGAATCCTTTTCTTCATTGTAGAAGCCAATTTGGAACTCTAAAACACAATGGTCGCCTGATTATAAATTTATAGGTCAAAACTCAATTTATAGTTGCCCAAAATTTGTCCTAAAAAGCCATTAGATGAGGTAAGTCGGGCTTGCTGAGTGGTTAGGCGATCTTCCCTTTGTTCTCTTCCATCGCCATTATGCATTAGTTCTCAACATCCCCAAGTCTTATAACTTTGGGCGATCCATTTCTTTATCACAGTTCCGATCGGTGATTCGCCGCCTACCCATTTCTATCGCCGACTTGGTTTCTTCCCTCAGGGCCTGCAGACTGGAACTTTAGGCGAGCTGAAGAGCCACTCGGCGGTTCGCCGAGTGGTTTTGGCGATCACCGGGGTTGCCTTTCTCCACTTTTTTAGCTTGTTTTACTCCTTTTTGCATGTTAGTGTCCTTACATTGCTCCTTAGCTCACATAACTAAAAATCAACTCTTTAATATCATCTTATAGCACAAATTAGGCATTTGAGGACACTAAAACTATCAAAACAAAGCCCTAAATGAGTCCAAATCTCGGACTCATCAACTATATGCAATTTATCTCCATATTGAACTCAAATTGCTTTACAAAGGCGCCGGCCATATCTTCCCATGCATGCCATTTGCTAAAGTCTTTCTTAGTGTATAAAGCAAGTGCTATTCTTGATGAACTTTGAATGAATAATCTCATTCGTATGGCTTCATGTCCAATACTAATTAATATGTTGCAATAGTCGTTTAAGTGAGCGACATGATCTCCTTTTCCATTGAAAGTACTGAACTTAGGTACCATCTACCATTGTGGAAGTTCAACATTTGAATGCACACATAAATTCTCATACTGCAAACTCAGACAAATTTTTGAGTGCAACTCTTCATCAAAATCTTCTCCCAGATTGTGTTTTCCCCAATTTTCATAGCAAATTGACTGAATATCCTTATCAGATCTAGAATATACACAAGTTGCTAATTGGCTATGCTTGTTTTCATTGCTAGGGAATACAATTGTAGGAGGATGGGCATTTGGTATCATGGTGACTTGAAAGGTATTGGGATTGATAGTGTATATTGATGGCATTTGCAGAGAAATTGTATAGGTAGAAGCTGAGCAAGGATATATGGTTAAACAAATATTTTTAATTGAGACGAATTCTTTAGTTGTGGTAGGAAGAAGGCTAAAGGTAGTTTTCAAATTGACCAAATTGTTTCTACGAACCACATTCTTCTCACAATCATCATTTTGTGCTTCCACAAATCCCATGTTGCTGTTGAATGATTTCAATTTGTATGCCATTATAATTTAGTCCTTAACGCAAATTCGCTGCCAAAATATTGTTCAATGCTAGGTAACCTCTAAAGATGAAACAAAACTATAAAAATAAAAATAAATTGTTAGTGCATGATAATATATGAAATAAATACAAAAATAATAAATATTATATAAAATAGCCTATGCATGTGATTTTGTAATATAAGAATTTTAGGATGAAGGTAATAATTTAAGTCTAAGACGAGTGGACGAGAGTGAGGTATTAGATACTAGACTCTAACACTGCAAATGAAATGAAAGGAAATTGATTTGGAATAGGAAAAATTAGTTTGGAAAAAGGTTGACTCATGTTGAACATCAAATCTTGACTTCAACTTGATCCCTATCCCTTGCAAACTTTGGGGCATTCTCAAAAATTGTCTTGATTGCATGCCAAAATTATGTCCCAGCTTAATTCTCCTTCTCGGAAGAATACTAAAGTTTTATAATAAACCGACTGGGCCTTGTATAGGCTGCCTACCTATCCACCAAGGAAATTAGGTCGAACATAATTCCAATTACAAGAAAGAGATATTTTGAAATTTCTAAATAAATATGACCAAGTCCCTATATGGGCTACCTACATATCCACCAAGGAAATCAGGTCAAGCGTAGTTCGCCTTCCATAAAAAAGTAATTTAAAACCTACAAATAACTGATCACTTAAGCTTGCAAAAACATAATTATTTTCAACACATGATACACAAACACTAATTTCCCGACTATATGCCTCTTAAAAGTCATCTTTTGAGAAAGCCCTCATACGCCTAATGGTTGTTCTGAATGAAACTATTCTTGGTATTTTCCTCAGCAATATCATAAGTGTGTCTAGAAGATGCATGAAAGGGTAAATTTCGTGCAATAATCCTTCATCCAACAGTTGTTTGACTGTGAGGAGGAACTGGATTGACACCTTGTGGATAAATTTCTTAATTGTGGCCTGACGGTTGAAAGTTGATGCCAAACAAAATTTAGACGAATTACATTCCTTTGAATGATCACGCCACTATCCAATAGATTTTGGATCTCTTCTTTCAAACACTGGCACTCGTCTGTAGTGTGCCTTAACATGCCTGAATGGAAAGTACATTGTTTGGCTGGGTTAAAGAGATGCAAAGAAATTTCACAAGGCTTTGGTTGCAAAATTCCTAATGATCTCAACTTTTCGAATATAAATGAAATTGGTTCACTCAAAGGGGTGAAAATTTGAATTTTTCTCACTTCAGGCCCAAAGGAGGAATATTGGTGCTTCAGTAACTATTGTCTTTCCTTTGTCCCTAGATTGTGCCTCATACGAGCAATAATGCCCCAAAGTTGATTCTGCTACTTTGTTTTGAGATTCATTCCCATTCATTCCCTCAGGGACTCTATAGATTTCCTTTTCAACAAACCACACCCTTTAGATGCACTATCAGGAGGCCCATATTGCTTAATAAAATCTTTGGTCATATCAACCCAAGAGAACCATGGACATGTGTCTTGGTTTGTAAAGCACATCAAGGCTCCCCTGTAAGCGTCCTAAAACAAGTCTCATATTAAATTCATTGCCCTACCCTATTCTTGCTAATCAATCAACATATGCCTTCAGGTGGTTCCGGGGAAGACATCTCCCATCATACCTTGGAATATCAACAAGATTATGAGGTGTCTCGTTATCATTTTCCATCTCAAGCAAATTTGTCCCAAGTTTTGAAGCAAGCTCATTTGTGAAGGAAATTTGGTTAGTCTCGGTGTTAAAATGTCTTCCACCATTTTCTCCATCTTTGCTTAATTCACTAGAATTCTCGAATGCCTCATACTGTGAAAGTGGAGTCATGTTTGGAAAGTACTGAGCATTACAATCAAAGTTGGGATATAAAGTTACACGAATAGGAGAGTGATGTGCCGCAAAATCTTGGCACATTTGATGCTTGAAAACTAAGGATTAAGACTAGAATCAAGTGTGTTTATGTGGATATAATGTGTTTGGTAATGTATGTACAAGTGAAACATATGAAAGTGAAAGAAGAAAGAAAATAAGAAGAATTCAGTGAAGGTGAATTGAAGAAAGTAAATACCTCAGACGACCTCAGGAGATTTTGTATTCACTACGGATCATGGAGATGCTCGTAGAATTGAACTAAAGCATAGGGTTGGAAAAGCTTAAAGATGATTGAACCAAGTAAAGACCACAGACGTCTTCACGGTCCGTGGTCCTCACAACGGTCCGTGGTGAGAGTCGTGGTTATAATCCAGTTCTTAGGGTTGGAAGAGCTGAAAGATGATTGAACCAAGTGAAGACAAGGGACAACTTCATGGTCTGTGGTCCTCATAAAGGTCCGTGGTGAGAGTCGTAGTGATAATCTAGTGTAGGGGCATTGTCAAGTTGAAGAGAGAATTTGTCAAGTTAAGATCACGGACAACTACACGGACCGTGGTCATTGTCACGAGTTGTGGTAGTGCCCGTGGTGACGATACAGTGCACATGTTTGGAAGAGCCTGTTTTAGGTGAGTCCAAGTCAGCATGACGAAGGGCCTCATTGACCTTGAAGCCCTTGACGGGTCATATAAGTGGCCGTGAACTGTCCAACAGTTCCATACTACTTCCCTTGAGGGGTCGTATAAGTGGCCGTGAAGTGTCCAACAGTTCAATCCTACTTCAAGTAGGACTATTTTTAAAACACTTTATTTGAATTAATTAGGCCATTTTTTTAGGTTTTATCTTATTTGACCTCGAATCACGAACAACTTTCCATTGTTCTTAGTTTTTGGATTTTCGATTTTAACATTGAATTAAGTTTGAAGTTAGGATTTCTGGTTCTTGAATTATCGAAATGGCTTGTTGATTTGCTTATTCTCGTAAGTACTTTCTAAAAATATTTTCATTTTATATTTGTAAATGTTTATGTGAAATCATGAGTGGCTAAATACCACAACTGGATTGTGGGATCTATGAAGTAAAATCAAAGGGTGATTCCGTAAAACGATTGATAGGCAATTTATATTTGCAACTTATCATTTAGCTTTTATTATTCATTGTTATTCTGATGAGTGCATGCATTGAAGTGAGCCTGTATCTATTATTTGTTCGAGAGAAAAATAATAGTGAGAAAAAAGCTAAATTAACTGGAAGAAATGGAGTCAAAGTTTGAGTTCGAGAGAAAAGAACTTTAACACCATTGTAAATGAGGGTAAAAATTAGTTACACTTTGGGACCGAGAGGACCTGAGTGAACTTTATCTGATTAGACTGAGAAGTATCAGATATATCTAACTCCTCCGTATTTTGTAGAGATAAATTGACCGAAACGCAACTACGAAAGAACATTAGGTGTAACGTTATGGGGAACACAATCTTGGTTCGTTTTAATAATCGAAACAACTTAAGAACTAAAAGCTCTGTAAATTGTTAATATGGATTTTCATTACAAATCTTAGTTAGTAGAATATCACAACTAAACCCATTTTACTTTCCGTAATTGTTTCTTTAGGAAATATTAACGAAATTTGAGTAAAATGCGACAGTGAAATCATCTCTATAAAGAAATTCTTTGTCGGAACGACCTCAGCTCATGTTGAGTTCTATAAATTGACTTCGACCGTTTATATCTCTTAATTGAGGTGTAAGTTTGGACATATCAAATTTTGGTGCCGCTGTCGGGGAATTTCAATTCAGAAGTGTTTTACTAGCTTTTATTCTAAGTGTAGTTAGATTTCCAAATTTTACATCTTGTTCTTTGTATGTGTCTCTTTCAGGTGAGTTTGACTATGTATGCCAAATACCAGAAGTAAGGAAGCCCCATTAGTCCCATACGACCCAGAACTTCGAAAAACAACTCGCAAAATGGTGAATGCACAAAAACTTGATGCACGGAGACAAAGATTTGGAATGGAAGCTGAAACCGTTGTAATAGGTATTCAGCCAAATTCTGTGAACAACCAGCCTAGGGTGGTGGATGGAAACATAGCAGTGGATGGAATGATTCCTCCTAACCGCCCACCAATAGCTCCAAGGGGTAGAGCACAACATCCAGCTCACATGATGTATGAAGAGGATAACTTAGACTTGAATGGAGCTGGAGCCAATGGAGCGATAGTATTACCTGCACTAACTCCAGCTGTTAAATTCACAATCACCAGCACTGTGATTCAACTACTGAATCTAAAAGGTATGTTCAGGGTTGTAGCTGATGATGATGCTAATCAACATCTGATGAATTTTGTGGCGATCTGCAATTCTCAAGAAATCCGTGGAGTTAGCCAGACAACAATGAGACTGAGACTATTCCCATTGTCTCTTACTGGACTGGCAACCAATTAGTTGAATGAGAAGCCTGATGACTCAATAAGGACTTGTACTAAACTGAAGGAATCGTAGAACGATTCGTTCTGAAATTAAAAGAGCTGCAGATGAAAGATAAGATAAGTACCCTTAAGCAGCTACCAGGAGAAGCGATGCATGACACCTAGTGGAGATTCAGCCAAAAGCAGAAGAAGAGTCCAAATCATGGTCTCACTGAGAGACACCTAAAATAGGCATTTTATAGATCCTTAAATTATGTTACTAAACATGTTGTTGATGCAGTGTGTGGAGGATCATTTATGACGAAGCCATTCTCAGAGAGCATGCAACTGATGGACGAGGTGTCAAAGAATAACAGGGCATGGTACACCAGGGATGCAAAAGTAGGAGATCTTGGTTACATATTTGAACTTTCAGCTGAGCAAAGGGAAAGAGAAGAAGAAAGGGATGAAGACATGGCACACATGAGGACCCAAATAGATCTACTTACGAAGTATATTGTCTCAAAGTCTGAAAAGGTAAATTTTGTGGGACAGCCAAACAGGTATGAGGATAAGGATATTTGTAACACCCCGGAAACTAGTAAGTTGAACTAGTGCGTTCTAGAGCCTTTCATAAGAAGTTTGGAGTGTAGTATGTGGATTAAAAGTTGTACAAACAAATCCCAACATAGAATAGGGGTTTAAGGGTTAGGGCGTCAAGGTATGACCCCCCAAGGACCACCCAAATAGTCCTTGAGGGGGACCCTTGGAACAACCCAAAAGCTGTATAAAAAATAGTATGGTCCACGGATGGGCACCCACGAACTGTGGGTGGACCCATGCCCCATAGGTAGGGGTCGTGGGTCGAGACTTGGCCTCCCCTGATCACCCAAGGTCCAATAAGGAACCACGAGTCAGCAAAATGGCCTGTCAACCCACCCACGGTTCGTGGGGGGGTTCCGTAGGTCCCTTATGTTTTTAAGTTTTTAGTTTTAGTTCGGGGCTAAGGGAATTAATTAAGTAATTAGTTAAGGGCTAGATAGGTGACTTCACGTATCAAAACACTACTTCGGTTTAAGAAAAAATTATCGCATGTAGTGATATAACCCAACCAAGTGTTGGGATTGTTCCCGCAGGAAGTGGTTTCGAGAATTAATAGAAAAGTAAAATAAAGTTCTAATAGAAAGTGGTTTCGAGTATACTTCCCTTCCAAGCCTTATGTCGAAATTAATTTCTCCTCGAGGATAGTTTGTAACCCATCTTCTATCAATCTATTCAGAAGCCAGGAAGGAGGAGTGACAGGGAGCACAGGGGTCACAAGAAGTGCCTGAGCTAGCACTGAATCTGTTGCAGGAGGAGTGGCAGTTAAGGAAACTCTGGTGGATGTGGGTTGAGATCTAGCCCGGATCTCATCCTTTCTGGAGATCAATAGTTTCTCGTCTTCAGGCTCAGACAAATCTGCCTGGGTGTTAACAGCCACTCTCTCAGTTATGTGCTTCTTTGTTTTGCCTTTGTCTCTCGGTGGAAGTTCTTGCCTTCTGTTCTTTGGAGGACCTGATCCCTCTTCACTTATATTAACGCCCCTTACTTTCTTCTAGGGTGGCCTATCTAGATTTGTTAGCAGCATATCTACAAAATTTTGGGGAAAAGTTAATAAATAATAACATCAAAGAACAGAAAAATTAACTGTAGACAGATTCGCCGATCAAGTCGGCGAGTCGCCCAATCTCTTTTTAGAGCTAAGACGGGATCGCCTAAAGGATTGACATAAAATTCTTAGTAAGTTGGCGATGGGAGGTCACTTTTGGCAATTCGCTGATAGCTTTCGGCGAGCCAGCGCTCGGCCGCCAAAAGTTCCAGTGTATCAAGGGTTCAGGGGTGTAGACAAGAGGCAAAACAAAAGACGATCGGTGAGTCGCGGAGTGCCCTTGGCAACATCAATCTTCTCGCCGAAAGTTACAGTACCCAACAACATGTACAACCTGAAATTAAAGGCGATGTGTGGATATTAGCCAAACCGCCGAGTGGTTCGGCGAATTTGACCCAGTTTGCCAAAAGACCTAACATGTCTATTTTTAACCCCACTTCTCAATTCCAACCTCGTGAACCCCGAAGACAAAATGGAAACATGCACTAGTTAAATTAAGTTCAGACCCATAGCACCCATCACCCTGGGATATTCAGATTTTTCCCAATTTTGCCAAATTTGGCCATTTGACAGCTTTAGCCATTAAGAATGGTGTCACCCACTCTATCATTGTGCAATTTACGTCATTTAGCTCAAATACGAGCTACTCAGACTTCACCTTACCAATCCAACCAACATGCAAGCATACCCCACAAAGTTTTATTCAATTTAAGACACAATTTTACGGGCATTTGATGATCAAAACAATACGGGCAAGATTGTCAAGGTTTAAAAATAGGCAAATTCAAAACAACCAAGATCAGAGAGGCTCAGTACACAACAATACGATATGATCATTGTAAATATCCAACTTTTGTGCCAAATAAAGTACTCTGAAATGTTAGGCGGTAATTAAATCCAACTCCGAGCACAAATCAACAACCAAAATACTTATAGAATGCAAAAGTATTTAAAATACTAACTTGGTGTGAGTTTGTGAAGTTTAAAAGCGAGGGAAAGTGAAAAGTTTGAAATTCTAAAACCTTTGGCCATAAATAACCGTCCAGTTCACATCTATTTGGCGACATTAGTCTTGCTCGCTGATCTACTCGGTAACGCGCAGAGTTTTATAGAACCTTCAGTTACTTGGGCGTCCAAACGGCTGACAACATCGAGATCGCCGACCTGTTAGGTGATTTGCTGAATTGAACTTTTAGCTCGCCAAACGCAATTTCCACACACTCTCCACACTTGAACCTGTACATTCAACACACCATTATTTCTAAAACAAAAATAAAGCAAGAAAGGGTTTTGGGTTGCCTCCCAAACAACGCCTTAGTTAACGTCGTGGCACGACACGGGTTAACACCTAAACTTCACTTTTGGGGCTAGCCAATACATCACTTGGCAACCCCCTGCTTTGAGACAGATGGAGATGAGGCATTATATGGCCTGTAAAGTTTTAGAACAGCGGAATGGATCTGGAATGCGAACCAATCATCTGTTTCATCACTTCGATGCTCTCCTTCATCTCTTCCAGCACCCTATCATGCTCACTTACCTTATTGAGAATGATTGAGAGCAATCCCTCGACACGTTTACCCTCATTGTCCTTGGTGTTTCTTCGCTCATGACGAGGGAGGTCTCTGTCCTTCCTTTTGAATTGGACTTCCATCTCCACTATCTTTTTGGCCAACTCATCTATCTAGGTCATCAGTGCGGCCTACATGAAGTCCTTCTCTACCTCTTGGTTTGCTTTAGCCATGTGATCAAGAAGGTGGCCTGCTATCTCATAGGGCTCCTGTGTAATACCACTCGGAATGAGTTGGTCAGCCAATGCTTTGTTTCCGGGACCAAGACTTCTGTAGAAGCAGTCCAGGAGGACTATATCGGGAATTTCATGAGTGGGTCATTGAATCAGAAGCAATTTAAACCTTGCCCATGCCTTATAAATCCATTCACCTTCCAATTGTTTGAAGGTTAGAATGTGATCCCTGATCATCATAACTTCTAATGGAGGAAACTCCATTTGCTCATGAGTACTGCTTGACATACTCACCTCCTCTATTTCAAAGCTTAAACAAGCAAAATACAAAACTAAAAATTAAGTAAGTAAACTACGACTAACAAGAACAAAAATCCTACTAAACTACAAATTCTAAAATAACACCACTCCCTAGTAGCGGCGCATTTTCGACTTCACGTATCCGCACACCACTTCAGTTCAAGTACCAATGATCGTGTGTAGTGGTATAACCCATCCAAGGGTTGGTATCATTCCCATAGGGAGTGGTTTCAAGAATTAATAGAAAATTAAAATAAAGTTCTAATCAATCATAGCTGTAAATATTAATGAATAAAACATACTAAATCTAAGGGGTGACGCAAGCATCAATTATCAATGGGGGTTTGTATTAGCTGATTAACAAAAATGACAAAAATATAATGAAACAATAGAGGTAGACGGGATTCTTGGGAAGTGATAGAAATATGAGATAAAAGACACTATCGGATAAATGCTATTGATAGTACATCGCTGATTTTTTGTAACTAGGCTAAACTTTAGTGGGGTAAATTCTCTCTAGAGCAACTTACCCTTAATCAACTCGATTTCTCTCGAACACCGAGTTTTCGTATTTAAGCACAGCCTCTGCCATAGCCCATTCACTTTCTCGAGATGAAAGTGTGGGAGAGGGCCTAGGATTCACTGTCTCGAGCTAAACCCACAACGACCCAATAACCACCGGGTATCGATTTAGTAGTCTTAGTTTTAAAACCTCTTTCTCGAGCAAACCAAAAACACTAAGATGAAATCGTATTTGCAACAATAACCTCATTAAGTTCAAACACAACTACTAAACGAAATAACATTTAAACAGTGAATACTAACAATAAGCAACACCCAACAGTAAATTTAACCCATATGCACAAAATCACACCCCACGAATTGGGTTTTAGCTAGGTATGAAAAAGAGATAGAAATCGATACCAACAAGTGTTTCCATCAAGTGTGTACGATGAATAAAGTCTTTAAACATGTCAAGGATGAAGATTCTTCGAGACCCACTTCCAATTTATTTGAATTGAAAATCTTCAAATCTTCAAGTTCAAGTACAATGTCTCCAAAAACTCTAAGAACTAAAACAGAAATATTCCAAGTCTCAAAAAATAAATTTCTCTAAATTCTAATACTAAGCTAACAATTTAAACAAGTATTTATACTGTTCGAAAATTTGTGCTGCAAAGGACCATTTGGCATAATTTGTCGGGAATGACGATACACTCGGCGATCCGCCCTATGGTCTGGTTCATCACCTTTCTGCTTTTGTCTTCAGGAATGTCACATGTTGAGGCATTAGGCGATATAGTCATGCTTCACAGAGTTGCTCGGCGATGCGTCGAATTCTCCTTTTCATCGCACACTTGACCTTCTCCTTCAGGGCTCGGCACATTGGAACATTCGGTGGGATTTAGGACCTTCCGGCGACTCGCCTAATAGTTTAGGCGATCCTCAGGAAGTCTTTTCTCCGGCCTTTCAGTCGCTTTGTTCCTTTTTTCTTGATAGCGTCCAACCTCTGTATTTCAATCCAAATACCTGAAACTTCAAGGTTTACATCAGTTATTGAGACAAAATATGTATTTGAAGAAACTAATTCTATTAAAATATATCCCTAAATGAGTCCAAATTATGGACTCATCAAGAGGTAGGTTAATTAGTTAAATAACCACCTACAAATACCTAATAAGACCCTAAACTAAGTCATTAACTCATTCATCTAAAGAGCCCACTTCCTCGTAAATATTTCTCTCTCTAGAAGCAAAGAAGAAGAAAGTGAAGAGGGGCAGCAAACCTGGTCAAATTCACCATTGAAGCAAGAGTTCTTTAGGGCTTTGAGTTGAGGTATGTTTAGCTTATTCATTTATGGGTTCTTCTATCCATAGATGCCCCTACGTTTTCCCCTAATTTGTGAAGAAGAACCCCAATCTAAGCAAGGGTAACTTCGTTGGTTTTAGATGGGTGTGATTCCAATTAGTTGGATAATACATATATATGATTAATTTAGTGTTGATTCATGATATTATGAAGAATTTATGGGAATTCCATGATTAACCCTAGAAATAAAGTATGTGGGTTTATGTCTTGTGAAGTGAAATTAATGATTCTTGATAGATTCTCTAGAATTGTTATCAAGTATAGAACTTATTCAAGTATTGAAATATGAAAGCATGAATTGATACTAGGTTTATGAATGTATGATAGATCATGAATTGTAATGATTGAAATTGGCACTTAATGATGAAGTATGCTTAGAATTTCCTATGATTAAGGACTATGACTAATATGTCTTGTGATCTAGTATAGTATGATGAAGGTAGAATAAAGCTTCAAATTAGGGTTTGTAGCCATCAATGGTAGGGCTTTGGGGGTAAAGATAATATTTTGTGATTGTGTTGCGTACGTATTGCTTCTCTCTTACACACATAGGCATAAAGAAGCTAGGACGTCCACAGGTTCTCTCACATAGAAGGATTCTAGGTTGGCTTAATAACCTAAAATGAATCAAAGAATGTTAGACTAGAATAGATTGAAGTTGTGATGTATGTTCCCTTCATGTATAGCTTGGCTTAGTAGGATAAGACCAAGACTGCTAGCTTAGGATAGAGGATCTATACTCTCCTAAGGGATAGCTTGACTTGCCATTGTAAAATGCATTTCATGATAGGTTAGGAGTAGTCATGGTAGCCTAGTATTGAGGATTTATACTCTCATATGGGTAGTTTGAACTAGCATTTTTGGGATGCCTTCATGGTAGCATGACTTGGTTTGGCCAAGACCACTTCATGGTAGCTTTCAGATTAAGGACTTATAGTCTCCTAAGGGTAGCTTAGGATTGAGGATCCATACTATCCCAAGGATAGCTTGACTTTGCATTGTAAGATGCATTTCAAGGTAGCTTGAGTTAGGCTACTCATTGTAGCTTGGGATTGAGGATTCATACTCTCCTAGGATTGAGAATCATACTCTCCTAAGGATAGCTTGCATTTGTATCCTAGTATACTTGTAAGGGTAGCATGACTTAGTTGGTCTAGGACTATTTCATGGTAGCTAGGATAGGACACTTGTACCTTTCCTAGAATAGCTTGGACTTGCATGTTAGTGTATCTTCCAAGGTAGTTTGCTTAGCTTAACCTAGTTATGTTAGTAAGGTGATAGCATGGTCTAGCCTAATAGGGGGTTATTCCTTGATAGCATTGAATTGAGAAATAGAGTTCATTCATGTGTTGTGGCTTTCCTAATACTAAATAGAGAAGTACCTTATATGAATAGAGGAAAATAGAATAGAGGGATTAGTACCAAACTAGTGAACATTCATGACGGTCTAAAGGGGTACTTAGTGTGGGTAGCAGTATGGAATGCTATCCATACATTGCACAAGTATGACTTAAGGCTAGATATGAAGGGTTTCCCCACATAGTATAGTTTAGCTTGGGTTGTTGCTATAGTTGCCTTCCAAGATATGATTGACTAAAGATAATAGTTCCCTTGTCTATATGAAGATAGCCAATAGTAAGACCAAAGTAGGGTTAATATGACTAAGACGACTTCAAGGTTATGCTTAGTGTGAAGGGTAGTATGGGATGCCTTTCATGCATTGCCCAAGTGTGCTTTAAAGTCACTTAGAAGTATGGTGCCCTTAAAGTATAAAGTATTAAGATTTAACCATGCATATAGACCATGATTAAGATTACCAAAAAGGTTTACTTGGCTTGGGTGGTATTATGGGGTGCTATTCTTGCTTCGCACATGCATGCTTTTGAGGTTACTTGAGAATGGTGCTATTATGGTATTGATGACTAGGAGTCAATTATGATTATGACTTATCTCCTATGCTCATTAACTATGTCTTATGTGGACTTATGTTTATATGATGCTTATGTTAGAGATCATGCAAGTAACACCCCGGAAATCTAATGACCTATGCTAGAGCCTAACATGTAGTCTAGTGTCCTTAATGAGTTGAACGTAAAGACTAAAGTCCTAAAATGACCTCCTTAACCTAGAACTAATGTTTTAGGACCTAAAACGTCAAGGCATGGTCTCCCCAAGGAACCTCTAAGGGTCCTTGATGAGGGCCAAGGGGCAGCCCAAAAGATGTCCAAAAATAGCTTCATCCACGAATGGGGCACCCACGAGTCGTGGGTTGAATCACACCCCATAGATGGGAGTCGTGAGTCGAGACTTAGCCGCCCCAAACATCCCCAAAAACACCTAGCCGCAGCCCCAAACCACGTTAGCACAGTACGGTCCATGGACCATTCCACACCCCGTAGATGGGGGTTCATGGATGAATCCTAGAACAAGGCCAAAAAACCAACCCAAGACCCAATCCAGGAGTGACCAGTATGGACCATGGATCCATCCACGCCCCGTAGACTGTCAAGAATTTCGGTCAACGGTCAAATACATTATGTAAGTTCTATTTTAATTATTAAAAGGTAGGATTTCTTCTCTCCAAGAAATTTTTCTCTGTAGACTCCATTGAAGAACATCACCAAGGTCAAGCTAGGGCTTCAAGACCCATCCTTTTCACTCCAATTTCGTCAGGAAAACATCAATTAAGGTATATGAGACTGGATTCATGGAACACTTTTGTCACGACCCAAGCCTAGGGCCTAGACGTGACCGGCGAATGGGGAACCCGAAGGAACCCCAAACAAGCCTCATAGCGTATCTTACACATCATTGGTCGCGGAAGCAATTAAAATGACCATAAGCGATAAGCATAATCAAGG
>JAJOOE010005316.1:0-22663 GCA_036250405.1 Solanum raphanifolium | reverse complement strand
GTATGTCCTCATATGTCGAGGACAAGACTTTTCTATTCTAATTTTATGATAAGGTTCTTGTAATAGACTTAATAGACTTCTTTTGATTGTAAAGGGCCGTGTCCCTACTTATGTTTTGTGATTGTGTCTAAGATGGCCATGTCTGGACAACACAGTCAGGTGCAAACGACGCCCTAGACTCACGGACCGCGAGTCCATTCATGGACCGTACTTCTGGTCCGTGGTCTGGGGCGGGGGCTTGGCAAAAGGGGGGCTGACCTACGGAGCAAGACCACTAGCCATAGATCAATCTACTGGCCGTGGATTGCATCCGTGGTTCACAAGATTTTGGCAGCTTTTTGCTTTAAGGGGCAGCCTTGGGGTTAGGCTTTAGGGTCCCCTTCAAGGAACCTTGGTTGGTCCTTGGGGGGTCGTACCTTGACGTTTAACCCCTATAACCCTCAATCATAGCTCGAGACAACATAAAATAACATGAAACCTCACATCAATCTAAAACACACACACGTTAGTGTCTAGTTTAACTTATTCATTTTATGGGGCGTTACTACTCACTAACATTAGGAACACATAAGTGACACTGGTAACGAAGTGCACCATCTCCTCCTTGGGAGAAAACCTCAACTTTCTACTGATGAACTGCACCTTTCAAATGAAGTAATATAAGATCACTATCCTGGTTTTCCTTAACCTCCACTACCAATGAAGATTCTGACCAATTCTGAACTATCACACCCTCTTCTAATGTGTCCGTAAGGTAAACTTCTAAGTGAGGAAGCCGGTGAACATATTTGGCTAACTTTCTTTTCTTCCTCAACGTATGCTATACTACGCATAGAATGTCTACTGCGAGCATCAACCACTACATTGGCCTTACCCAGATGGTAGAACATATTCATGTTATATTCTTTGAGGAATTCAAGCCATCTCCTATAACAAAGATTTAACTCTTTCTGGGTGAACACATACTAAGGGCTCTTATAATCTATGAACACATTAACATGAACACCATACAAGTAATGTCTCCAAATCTTTAGGGTAAATACTACAGCTGCAAGTTCGAGGTCGCGAGTCTGGTAGTTCTTCTCATGGACCTTAAGTTGTTTAGAAGCATAAGCTATGACTTCAGTTCGCTACATCAACACAACCTAGGCCCACCTTGGATGTATCACAATAAATCACATAACTATCTGAACTATCTGGTAGAGTCAAGAAAGGAACTATAGTCAACCTAGTCATTAGTTTTGAGAAGCTTTTCTCAGATTCATCTGACCACTGAAATTTGACCTTCTTCTGAGTCAACTGGGTCAATGGGGAAGCGATGGATGAAAATCCTTTAACAAATCTTCTTTAATAACCAGCCAAACCCTAGAAACTTCTAATATCTGTTGGAGAGGTGGGTTGGGCTAGTGTTTCATGGCCTCAATTTTCTGAGAATCCACTCGGATCCCTTAGCTAGATACCACATGACTAAGGAAAGCGACCAACTGTAACCAAAATTCATATTTTCTAAACATAGCGAATAATTGGCGATCTTTGAGAAACTCTACAGGACAACTCTTTGATGAGTCGCATGCTCCTCCTCATTCCGGGAATAAATGAGGATATCATCAATAAAGACGATGAAGAACAAGTATAATTACTATTTGAACACCCTGATCATTAAGTACATGAAAGGTGCATGAGCATTTGTTAGTCTAAAAGACATAACTACAAATTCATAATGATCATACCGTGTCCTAAAAGCTATTTTCGGGATGTCACTATCTCTAACTCTGAGTTGATGATAGATGGATCTGAGTTCTATCGTAGAAAAACAACTAGGTCCTTGAAGTTGGTCGAACAAGCCATCAATCCTAGGGATAAGATATTTTTTCTTGATTATGACTTTATTCAACTGCCGATAGTTAATGCACATTATGAGAGAACCATCTTTCTTTTTCACGAACAACACCGGAGCACCCCATGGAGATATACTAGGTATGGTGAAGCCATTATATAGAAGGTCTTACAACTGGTCTTTCGATTCTTTAAGCTCGTCTTAAGCCATTCTGTAAGGAGGAATCAAAATAGGCTGGGTATTTGGAAGGAGATCTATTCCGAAGTCGATTTCCCTTTTGGGAGGAACTCCAAGAAGATCTTGTGGGAACACTTTTGGAAACTTATTTACTATTGGAACTGACTCAAGAGTTGGGGTTTCTATGTTTGAATCCTTAACCCGAACAAGATGATAGAGATACCCTGTAGATATCATCTTCCTAGCCTTAAGGTAAGAGATAAATCGATCTATAGGCACTAAGCTACTACCCATCCATTTGAAGACTGGCCCGTTTAGAAACTGAAACCAAACGATCCTAGTTCTACAATCGACTGAGGCATAACACAAATGTAACCCATCTATGTTGATAATGATATCAAAATCTACCATTTCTAACTCTACCAAGTCTACTGAGGTGACTTTATGAGAAAATGTAACATGTCAATTTCTATATACCCGTCTAGCTATAACTGGGTCACCAACTAGAGTAGGGACTCATAAGGGTTCTAGGAGAGTTTCTGGATTGACACCAAAGTTTTCTGCTATAGAGGAAGTTACTAAAGAAAGTGTAGCCCCATGAACTAACAACACATAAACTTCTAAATGAAAGACTCGTAATGTACCAGTGACCACATTAGGAAAATCTTATTGGTCATGGCGACCTTGAGAGCATACAACATGTTCTGACGCTGACCTCCACCTGTACCAGATGAAGCACCCTGCAGAGTGGGGCGACCTGCTAGTGTTGCAGGAGCTATAAAATAAGCCCTATTATTGCTACCTCATTGCTGTGCCTAGCAAAAGGGAAATCATTCAACCTATGGAAAGACTAACCACACCCAAAGCACCCTTCCTTGCTTGCAAGACACTCACCCGGATGGTTGTTACCATAATTTAGACAAGTTAAGAAAGTCATGTTACCTAAAGTACTCCCAGAGACTTAGAGCCTGATGCCCTACCTTTCTGATCCTGTCAAAATTTGGGGGATGGAGCACTAGATGATGAAGGTGCTGCGGCTATAGACCACTACTGAAACTGTGAGCAATTTCTACCAGTCGATCTCTACTAAGAGTATTCATAGTTCCCTGTTCTAGCCATATTGTTGTCCTTAGCCATTTCCCTAAGCTTATTTCCCTCAGCCGTCTGGGCATTAGTCATGACTCTGGAGATTTCCATATCCCTTAGAAGCATAGTATTCTAGCTGGCTAAACTTTAGCCCGTACTCTTGGACCGACATTGAACCCTACTTCAAGTTCATAAACTCTTGTGCCTTAGCTTCTCTCAACTCCCATGGGAAGAAGTTGTCTAGAAAAGCTCAAGTAAAACAATCCCATGTCACAGGTGCTGCAATCTCACCCCTATTTTCCTTTCACTATGTTAACCAAATATGAGCTACATGCTTGAGTTGATAGGATGCTAACTCAACACTCTTAGTACCAATCACTTGCATTACTCCAAGAAACTTCTTGACCTCATCAATGAAGTTTTGTGGGTCCTCACCAACCTTGGACCTTAGAAACTCAGGAGGATTCATATGAACAAGTCTTGAACCCTAGTTGCAGTTGATCCACCATTAGTGTTTGCAGGAACTGTGGCCTGCTGATTGTTCTGATTGGCTACACTCTGAGCCAAGAGCTGAATCACATTCCAAAATTCTGCATTCGTAACTTCATGGTTCGGGACTAGGGGGATTATGCTAGCATTGCGTGCATTAGCTCTACGAGGAGGCATGATCAGAAATGACTAACTACGGATTAGAAAGGAAAAGTTGAATCATACCTCACACACGATAAGAATAGCAAAGAAAATGATGATTTTCTTAAAAACAGTTCGTAGCCTCCCTCTCATAGATGTTGCCCACTTCACACCCATGAAAGATACTCTACTTAGTGCGACTTTCAGACATCCTAGGACTCTTGAACCTAGTGCTTTGATACCAAGTTTGTCACGCTTTAAGGCTACCCCCTTAACGTAACACATGACCTAGGATCACGAGTTACCCCAAGCTAACCCAAAGTTTGGCATATCATAAGCATAGTATAATACTTACAGAGTAAAACATGAACTATGTGGAAGCTAATATAGTGCATATCTAAAAATTGGGAAAAATCCCAACTAGTCTAAATATATAAAACATACTATGAGTATAGTGATAACTGAAACAACCACGTAACAACTCAAACAAAATCTACTACTATCTCTGAAAAGCCTCTAACTAAGTTGAGTTTTTGGGACATGCCCCCAGCTAACTTTAACAAAACTAAAAACTGAATATAAAGACTAAACTGGAAAGCATGTCTATTGTCCACGAAGTATGACGACTCACCACTGAAGTTGCTGAAGTCGGACCGAGAATCAATCTAAGCATGATTTGGATGTTGAGTACCTGAATCTACATCATGAAAGGATGTAGCGCAGAGTATGCGTTAGTACTTTGATTGTACCGAGCATGCATGATATAGATATACTAAGCTGTACAAAATATAAAAGCTGAACAATGCAAAGCTGAGCAATGATATAATTTGAGTAGAAATATAGATACTGAAATTTTACTAAAAAGCTACGCTAAATTAAATGACCAGGTAGTAGTCATAAAGATGACATGCTGAACTGTATGATGGTATAAATGCAAAAAACCTGGTCAATGCCTTAAGAGTCTGACTGTGGGAGCTACTAGTAACCGACATAAACCACTTGAGCTAAAAATGGATTCCGATGTATACGCCCCATTGAGAGGACCCAATATACCTTGTAGATGTATAAAGGCATGACTATGTCATGATCACTAAAATTGATGCCCAATCGAGGGGACTTTTAATCCTACGAGGGCACATAGTTATAGGACTATGAGGATACACTAAACCCTAGTCCAACTCGGTACTAAGTCTACTCCCAACTAAATATGTATATGACTGAAATGTAAATGAAATACTGAATAGCACAAAATACTGACATGCTAATCGAGAGTGCAACGTTTATATACTGATAATGTGACATTATAAATCTGAAGCATGATTATCTGTTTAACTGACCTAGCAAGTGTAATTAATGAACTAAGAGAATCTAAACAAATTAGGGTTCTGAGTTTCAGTTAAGGAATTAAACAACGTTCCCAAGAAAAACATGATATTTATACTATGGATTATATAGCACCTGAAATCACATAAAATTCCCAAGATTTTAAAAACCCAAGGCCTAAACAAGCGATGTAGAATCAAGGAACAGACTGAATCCTAGGGACCTAGTGGATGAAAGGAACCCACCAGTGAAATCCCACATACCTGGTAACAAAAACTATGGAGAAATCCTTTAAATTTTTGGGCTGAAACTTGAAGAACATTGCTGTTTTTTTTTTTTAAAGAAACTGACGCCTCTTTCTCTTCTTTTTGTTCTTCTTTAGGTGATTTTTGGAGAATGAGGGTTCTGGGTATGTCTAACTAGGGCATTAGACTTATTTTGAACAAAACAACGTAGTTTAGGCATCAATAGACGTAGTTTAAGTGCCCCTATGCATAGAGAAAAGATCAAAATGACCCTGACTTAAAAGTTTACGAAGGCTATCCATGAAGGGACCGATGGATCATCATTTGGACTAACAACCATTGACTGGGATCGTGGTTTGTGGTCTGCCCGATAGGGCTTCACTATAACGAACATAACTTTTTACTACGAGCTTGGATTTAAGTAAACAATGTGGCATTGGAAGGAGGATTCAATTATCTTTAATTTGATAGGTTATGGGCCAGCTAATTCATTTTGTGCTAAAAGATATGACCGTTTGGAGTTGATCCGACAACCCTTTTCCTCCAATTGGCTGTTGACCCTCACCTACGGTTCATAAGTCCAACCACGGACCATACTGGTTGACCGTGGGTGGGATCAGAGACCATCAAATTTTGGATCTTAACGACGAAACCCCACCTATGGTCCGTGGTTCTACCTATGGTTCGTGGGTGGTTCTGATGGTAAAGGCACCAGTTTTCTAAAAACTAGGATTTTCTCCATTTTGAGATCCGAGGTGTTACAGGTCAACACTCAACAAGCTTTTTAGAGGTTGACTAATCTTTATAGGAGAAAGCACTACTAGATTATTGGTTTGATGAAGCCTTTTGGAAATTCTTAAAACATAGATTCTTATAAAAGAATTTTAGGTTATAATACTGTTATTGCAAACAACAACGGAAAGGTTTGGTTATTCTCCAGACAAGAATTCCAGGTTCATATAATTGTAAACACCAATCAACATCTTATGATTATGGATAAACATCTAGTCTGGATAGAAGAGGTTCTAGTAAAAGTGGTTTATGCTCCCTGTAATTAAGTTATCAAAATAGACTAATGGGAATAACTGAATGATCTAGCTGGACAATATACTAATCATTGACTATTGGGGGAGATTTCAATCTCATCATATACGGGGAAGAGAAATTATATGTATTGCCTATTTTTTTTATAGGGAGACGGAACACTTTTCCAACTACCTAACTGATTGTGGTTATTTTTTATATGGGATATTGTGGAAGTACCTTCACTTGGTGGAATGGAAGGACATGTATCTTGCATTATTACGAGGCTGTAAAGAATCGTATGCAATCAAAGGCTTCTGGATGACTTTTCTCATGTAAGTTTCAAACAACTCATTAAAAAGGGATCGGACCACTCCCCCCCCCCCCTCCCTTGAAGTTTATGTGTCTCAAAGCACTGGAGTCATCATTAAACCATTTAGATTCTTAAATTTATGGACAAAATATGAAGCTTTCAATGACATGGTCAAAGAATATTGGGTACCACATGTTGATGTGGCAGGGAATCCCATGATAGTTTTTCAGAAAGTTGCTACTTTGGAGGAAATAATTCAAGCTCAGGAAGCTTAATTCGAACAAGCACCTACTTAAACAAACAAGGAAAGTCTTCACAAGGCTCAAATAAATCTTGTCAAATACATACGCCTTGAAGAGGAGTACTGGAGACAAAATGCAAGAATCGAGTGGCTTAAAGATTGATAAAGAAATACAAAAATTTCATACATATGTAAATAAAAGAAGAAAGAGATTACAACTTCATAGAATCAAGGATCGGAATGTGGAATTGATAGAAGAAAAATATGGACTAACTAATGAAGCAATTTTATATTTTCATACATAGTAAAGGACTGTTTTCCTAATTTTTTTTTAATCTGGCAACAAGTTCATGAGAAAATAACAATTGGAGAAAATGAAGCTTTAAAGATGATTCCAGGAGAAGAAGAAATCAAGAAAGCAATTTTTGTATGAAATAGAGAGATTGCAAGCGGCCCTGATGGCTTTACTTGAGTTTTATACCAGACTTGCTGGGATATCATAAAGTATAACATTATTGTTGTGGTCCAAGCTTTTTTGGGGGGTCTCACTCTACCAAAATTGTGACTCCCACAAATCTGATGTTATTACCCAAAAAGGACCAAGTCAACACTTTCTCAGATGTTAGGCCTATCAGTATCAGCAACTTCATCAACAAAGTGATATTTAGAGTACTAAATGAAATGTTAGTTAATCTACTTTCCCAAATAATCTCCAAATACTACTCTGGTTTTATTAAAGGAAGGAGTTGTGTAGAATGTATTATTGGTTCATGAAATTATCAGGGACATTAGAATTAAAACTAAAATGACTAAAGTGGTGATTAAACAGGATGTGACAAAGGCCCATGATAGATTGTCCTCGTTATTTATCACAAAATTTCTAAGCAAGTTTTTTTTTGTGAAGAAGTAATTGATATGGTGTATAGACTTTCGACATACAATTGGTATTCAGCTCTCCTAAATAGGCCAAGCTCAACGTTTATTCAGATCAACAAAGGGGGTACAACATGGGACCCACTCTCTCCTAGTCTTTATATTATAGTTGCTAAGGTACTTTCAAGAAGTCAACATGCCCTAAATGATAATAATGATTTCAAAAAGTTTGGAGTTCTTAAGTGGAATCCTAAAATCAATCATTTAGCATATGAAGGTAAAACTATTTTATTGATATCAGTAGATAAAAATATCTATGAATCTCATGATAAAGGTGTTAAAGGATTATGATAATTCTTCTGGTCAATTGATAAACTTAGAAAAGAGTGATTATAATGTCCATGAAAAGGCCCCAGCATGTGTCATATCATTCATTAAAGCATTCAGGGGCCATTTTCTTTCACATATCTTAATTGTCCTATCTTCTATGGAAGGAACAAAATTTGTTATTATGAAAACATCATGAAAAATGTGGTTAACAAAATTCAAAATTGAAAGGATAAACTATTATCATATGGTGGAGGAGTTGTTTTGATCAGTCATGGGCTCCAAGGTAAAACCCCTCAAAAGGAGTAATACGATATTTACATAAAAATTTTGCTAGAATTTCTGGAATAATAACTCAAATAAGAAAAGCAAACATTGGTTTAAATGAGATTCCTCTAGTTACCTAAGGATGAAGGGAGTGTAGGATTCAAATTTCTTTTTGATGTGTCAGATGCTTTGTTCTACAAGCTATGGTGGAATCTAAGAAGTAAACCTTCTTTGTGGGGATTCTTTATGGCTAACAAATATTATAATAAATTGCACGCCGTCATAGCCAAGTGCAGAGGAGCATCAACTATATGGAAGAACATGATAGCCGTCAGAGACTTAGTGGAGCATCACATTTGGTGGCAAATTGGGAAAGGAAATGCTAGTTTTTTGTTTTATAATACAACTCTAGGTGCTCTATACCACATCATACCTGATCCAATAGAAGAAGAGGTAGAGGTCAGATATTTTTCTAATGATGAAGGTTGGGATCTTGATAAGCCAAGGGAGCATCTCGTAGAGGAATATGTGCAACATGTCTTAAAGAAAATATCTCATCTTGATGAAAACAAAAGCCTTGACCAGAGAAAATGGATACTTGAAACCAATGGAAAATTCTCAGTCAAAAGTGCTGGGAATTATGTAAGGCAAAAGGAGGAGCAAAAAGATATTTCTCAGATATCCATGGCAAAAAAGTACCTTTTAAACTATCTTTCTTTTTGGGGAGAGTCTGAAAATTTTGAGTGTCAGTGGATGAGATTGTACAAAGAATGGTCTAGTGTCCAAATGTTGGTGTTTTCAAGCACCAAATCCGGAGACACTTTCACATTTATTTCTAACCTCCACCACAGTTTCAAAGTTGAGGAGGTTGTTTGCTAATTTTGCAGGAATTCAGTTGGAGGGTCTATAGTTATCACAGACCATTATAAAATGGTTGACAACACCTTGTTTCCAAAAACTGAAACCCATTTATTCAGCTGTACCAACTTTAATTATAGGGAGGTGGAGGAACAATCATAAAAATGGATTAAGGGTCTCCTACAATCGTCTGGTTCTCAAAGTTAACATGGAACTATGGTGACTGGTTAAGATTCAATATCCTAGACTCCAACATTACCCGAGTGGATGGTCAGGGATTATTAACATCCTGGAGAATTATAAGCCAAAGCTACTTTGTGTGGGAGTAAAGTGGCAACTACCAGAGAAAGAAATCCTAATATGCAATACATCTGGAGTATCAAGAGGCAATTCAGGCAGGAGTTCATATGGAGTTTGTTTGAGAGACTACAAGAGTGACCTGATATATGCACAATGGGAAGAGATTAAAGAATCATAAATATTGTGGCTGAGGCAGTGACCATTAGAGAAGCCCTTTTTTCTTTGCACTGTCATGAACCACAATAGAGTCTGAACTGAAACTGACTCATTGATTATGGTTAAGATATTAGCTGGAATTCGGAAAATACCATGGAATTTAGGAATTTTAGTGGAATACATGAAGGTTTTTGCTCAATTATTTGAGGTGCAACTACAACGTGTGTGCTGAGAAGAGATTTGTTTAGCAGATTTCTTTGCAAACCTTGCGTTTAAGCATGAAAACAGGTTCAAATTTTCTACATTTTTCTGATCTACCTACACATGCTAAGAAAATTCTAAATTTTGACCAACATAAATTTGCTACACTAAGGATTCACAATAAAGAAATAAAGCACAACAGCCACAAACAAAAACATAAAGAATTTATCATTTGTAACACCTCGGTCTTAGAAAGAGCTAAATTTAGAAAGAACTAAACTAGAAAGAGCTAAATTACGATTGGTACAAGTTACTCTTAAATTGTGAGTTTTGGGTCAACTTCAAACGTGTATAACTTTCAGCACAAGATGAGTTAGAGGGCCTATCGGTATCAAATCGAATGTCACTAGTCCTCTTTCCAAAGCCACCGAGTTTGCTAAATTTTGAGTTCTAGTGAAGGAGATATGGTTGTTTGAGCACAACCTGTCTAGTTAAGTTTATCTATCCGATTTAATGAGGGGTATTTTGGTCTTTTCATTACCCCACTAGTCTAACACATTTTGCCCACCTATTTGAGGGGTCTAATCATATCAAGTCAAATTTTATTTATTCTAAACCGTTCAACAAAACTAGGGCAAAGTTCAGAAGGAGAAAAAAGGAATTTTCATGAAGTTTTTCAAGAATATAAGGACTGTCGCCAAGAACTTAGTTCTTTCGAGGTATGTAGGTTTTCATAGTGTTGAGTTTCTTCACCCACATGCTAATCATGAGTTTCAAATTTTGAATTCATTTATGAGATTGAGTATATTGAGATTCTTGTTGAGTTCTTTTAGGTTTTGTGCTTCATTCTTTAATAATGGAGTTTTGTTGAGTTATTGAGGTGATGGTTTTGTGAATGAGTGTGTTATTGATGTAATTAGAGTGGGTTTTCGATTAATTATGTTGGGCTTATGAATCTAAGGCAGTTTGGAAGAAATCAATTGATTCGAGGTGCATTAGGACAAAAAATCGCAAGAAAAATTTGTCAAAAGTTTCTGGATTAAGGCTGGGGCAGAGCGTACCCGTAGCGCCAGAGGGGATGGCTCCCTGCGCGTGCACTCCACCTTAAACCATCCTATAGGAACTGAGAGCTGGCGCTGTGCGTTACTGACATACCAGGGGAGTCAGGCCCCTTCTACCTCTGTTCTTTGTTTCGTATGCGTTCCCTTAAATTGTGTCTTCTCTCTCTTATTGTTACCAACTATTTATGTCTTCATTAATCATTGATATATCCTACATATCGTCAACTCTTAAATCTTCATTTCAAATCAAAGTAAAGAGGTGTTTGAGGTTATGCATGTTGATGATGTTAAGAGAGTGGAGTTAGATGCATACCAGCTCAAGGGTGTGGCTAGGATTTGGTACGACCAATGGAAGAAGAGCAGGACTGAAGGGGCACCAATTGTGGGTTCATTGTGCTTGAAGGTGCATTCATGTGGCGTTTCTTTCCACGTGAGCTGAGAGAGAAAAAGGTAAGAGAAATTTCTCACTCTTAAGCAGGAGTCCAGGAGTGTGCATGAGTTCAACCTCAAGTTCACTCAACAATCCCGTTATGCTCCGGAGATAGTTACTGATATAAGGAGTAGGATGAGTCTATTCGTGTCTTGACTGTCCCGACTGTCAAGAAAAGAGGGTAAGATTGCTATATTGATAGGAGACATTTACATAGCAAGGCTTATGATCCATGCATAGCAGGTTGAGGAAGACAAGTTGAAAGATAGGGAAGAGTTCCGCAACAAGAAGGCTAAGACAACAGGTAATGAGTCCGGACAGCAGAAGGCTGGAAATGTGAACAAGTCATCTTTTCAACAAAGGCAAACTAGACCTAATCCATCATCTACTAGTGCACCTGCACCAAAGAGTAGAGGGGAGTTCAGGAATCAAAATTCACAGAACTTCAAAGCTTGACCTACTCAATCTCTGGGTAGTGTGGCACAAGGGGACAATTGGACTCCTACATGTGCTAAGTGTGGTTGAAACCACCCAGGAGCGTGTCGTGATGGCTCCACTGGTTGTTTCAGGTGTGGTCAGACAAGTCACTTCATGAGAGAGTGCCCTAAGAACAATCAAGGTAATGGTAATGGGGGAAATAAAGCCCAATCTTGTTCGGCGGATCCGGCAGGCAGAACTGCACCTAGAGGAGCTACTTCAGGGATAGGTGGATGAGCAAACAATCTGTATTCTATCACCTGTAGCCAAGAGCAGGAGAGTTCCCCAGACGTTGTCACTGGTATGATCAATGTCTTTACCTTTGATGTATATTCTTTACTTGATCTAGGTGCGAGTTTATCTTTTATGACTTTGTATATTGCTATGAGGTTTGATATCCTTCCTAAGCGACTTTTTGATCCCTTTAGTGTTTCCACACCTGTTAGTGAGTCTATTCTAGCCGAGAGAGTTTATCGTGATTGTACCAACTCTGTCAATCACAAGCATACCATGGCTGACTTAGTCGAGTTAGACATGGTAACTTTGACATCATTCTAGGTATGGACTGGATTCATGCATGTTATGCCTCAGTTGATTGTAGAACTCGAGTAGTTAAATTCCAGTTTCCTAATGAGCTTGTTATAGAGTGGAGGAGTAGTTCAACATTTCCTAAGGGTTGTTTTATTTCATACCTTAATATCAGGAAATTAATTTCCAACTGGTGCATCTATCAATTAGTCCGAGATAATAACTCAAGTGCTGAGACACCGTCTATTCAGTCAGTTCCAGTAGTGAGTGAATTTCCAGAGGTCTTTCAAGATGATCTTCCCGGAGTCTATCCTGAGAGAGAAACAAACTTCGGCATAGATATTCTTCCTGATACTCGACATATCTCCATTCCGCCGTATATAATGGCTCCAGGTGAATTAAAAGAGTTAAAAGAGTAGTTGAAAGATCTTTTTGATAAAGGTTTTATTCGACCCAGTGTCTCAGCTTGGGGAACTCCAGTCTTATTTTTGAGGAAGAAAAATGGTCCTCTTAGGATATATATTGATTACCGCCAATTGAACAAGGTTACCATAAAGAACAAGTATCCCCTTCCAAGAATCGATGATCTTTTTTATTAACTTCAGGGTGCCACTTGCTTTTCTAAGATATACCTTATATCCCTTCTATCATCAGATGAAAGTAAGGGAAAGTGACATCCCAAAGATAACATTCAGGACTCATTATGGTTACTATGAATTTCTTGTTATGTTTTTTTGTTTGAGTAATGCTCCTGCAACGTTCATGGACATTATGAACCGAGTGTTTAGGCCATATCTTCACAAGTTTGTTATCGTATTTATTGATGACATTCTGATATATTCGAGGAATGAGGAGGAACATGTTAGTCATCTCAGAGTAGTTCTCCAAATTCTAAAAGATAGAGAGTTGTATGCCAAATTTTCTAAGTGCGAGTTTCGGCTTGAGTCTATGGTGTTCTTAGGACTTATTGTATCTGGAGACGGGATTCAAATTGACACTTAAGAGATTGAGGCAGTGCAGAACTGGCCCAGACTGACATCTTAAACTAATATAAGGAGCTTCTTAGGAATTGCTAGTTATAGAAGGTTTGTCAAGGGGTTCTCATCTATTTCATCCCCGTTGACAAAGTTGATGCAAAAGACAGTAAAGTTTCAATGGTCTAAAGCTTGTGACAAAAGCTTCCAGGAATTGAAAACCTGGTTAACTACAGCCCTAGTGTTGACCCTACCAGAGGGTATACAAGGCTTTGTTGTGTACATTGATGCATCTAGAGTTCGACTTGGTTTTGTATTGATGCAGAATGGCAAAGTTATAGGTTATGCATCTAGACAACTTAACATTCACGAGAAGAACTACCCGACTCATAATCTCGAGTTAGCTCATGTAGTATTTGGTTTGAAAATATGGCGTCACTATCTATATAGTGTTCATGTAGAAGTGTTCACCGATCACAAGAGTGTTCATTATGTTTTCAGTAAGAAATAGCTTATTCTCATATAGAGGAGGTGGTTGGAGTTACTCAAGGATTATGACATGAGTATTCTGTATCACCTAGGTAAGGCTAATATTGGTTCTAATGCTTTGAGCAGGTTATATTTGGGTAGTACCACCCATGTTGAGGAAGGCAAGAAAGAATTAGCCAAAGATGTACATAGACTTGCACAATTGGGAGTCCGGTTGCTGGATTCCAATGAAAGGTGAGTGGTTGTTATGAATAAAGTTGAATCATCACTAGTGTCTTAAGTGAAAGAAAAAACAAGACCAAGATCCTGTTTTGCTTCAATTAAAGGCAAATGTTGATAAGCGAAAACTGATTACTTTTGAACAAGGGAGAGATGGTGTGTTGAGATATCAAGTTAGATTTTGTGTACCAAGGATGGATGTAATAATGGAGTTTTGTTGAGTTCTTGAGGTGAGAATTTTGCGAATGAGTGATGTTCTTGATGTGATTCAAGTGGGATTTAGATTAATTATGTTGGGTTTATTAATCAAAGGGATTTTGGATGAAATAAATCGATTCGAGGTGAATTGGGCCAAAAAGTGTGAAGAAAAATTCGTCAAAAGTTTCTAGGTTAAGGCTAGGGTGGCGCGCCCTCGTAGTGCCAGAGGGGCTGCCACCCTGTTCCTGTAGTGTGCCCTAAATAAGCCTCAAGAAACTAAGAGCTGGCGCGGCGCACCATTGATACGCCAGGGGCATCAGGCCCCTTCCACTTGTGTTCTTCGTCCCGTATGTGTTCCTTTAAATCGTGTCTTTGCTCTCTTCTTGTTACTAACTATTTAAGTCTTCATTAATCACTGAGAGATCCTACATATCCAAATCATAACTCTTAAATCTTCATTTCAAATTAAAGTAAAGATTTAGAGGAAAGTTTGAGAAAGTCTTTTTGAGAAGTCTTTTACAATTATTTATAACATGTTTTAATACTTGAGTTAATGAGGAGAGATGAGTTTCATTTTTTCAAAAAAGGAGTACAAGGGAACTAAGTATTCCCAAGTGTAAACATCCTTACATTGAAAATGAGAGGAATCCTTGATTCTAAACGAGTTCATGAGGAGTTTTGAGTATCATCTCTTTTAAGAGAACCTTTTAGCAATTATCTCAAATTGAGGTGAAATTTTTTTTTTTAAACGTATGAGCATGAGTTTTATATTATTGGGAGTAGTATTGAGCACTGATATTGAAATGAGTTCACCCAACTCAAAATCCACATAAACCAATTATACCAACATGGGTAAAGGATAATACTTTTTAGATGATTCCTTATTGCTTTTAACCATTATTTGAGGATGTCCTATACTCCGGCAATGTATAGGACAGTTCTTGTAACGTGGGTGAGACGTTGTATCATCACATAGCTCATAGTGATGATTATCAGTTAGAGAATCTACCAAATAAGAGTAAAGAGTTTATTATTGTATTTTTATATACAATGAGTTATTATATATTGTTTTAAGAGCTTTATATGTATTGCATCTTTATTGTTGCTTTCATATTGAGTTAGGTTGAGTATTCTTGATATGAGTATTCTTAAGTTGAGTTAAGATGAGGTGAGTATGTTTCCTTTTATGAGTTCAATCTTATGTTTATGTTTTAGAGTTCCCCTTACATGCTCGTACATTCAATGTACTGACGTCATTTGGTCTGCATCTTTTCATGATTCAGTTACAGGTATTAAGGGTCATCAATAGGCGCTCCATGAATACCACTTCCTGTCCTAGTTAGCTTTGGTGAGCCTCATTGCTTCCGGAGGGTCCACATTTAGTTTTCAATCTTGTTAAGATTTTGTGGGTCGTGTCCCGATATCTATCATAGTTATTAGAGGCTTCATAGACAGTAGTAGTTGAGGCTTCTTTTTCTATCTTCTTTGTGATGTTTAAAAGACTTGATTTGGACAATTATGTTATTAAGTATTTCAGAGTATATTTAGTTAAACTATTTTCATTCATGGTATCTTTATGAGTTGAGTTTGCATTTGAGATGTCTATTTCACTTGAGTAAGTCTTTCGTTGAGTAATGAGCAAGGCCAAGGGTTCGCTTGGTGTCCAGCAATGGTTCTCGAATACCTGCCATGTCCAGGGTGTAGTCTTGGGGCGTGACATCATTGGTGTTGGAAGATAATATCATACATGACTTTTCTAAGCAAGCCACAAGGATTTATAGAGGCGGCTCAACTTCTTATATGTGGCAGAGGCAAAATGATATTCAATTCAATAGGATCCACACCACATGCTAATGTTTTGGCAATACAAACAATTCAGAAAGCTAGAGATAAAGAAAGAAGTGGTAATTTGCTCACCAGAAAGCACATAGAAGTTTACCGCACATACCTTTTTTGAGCCGAACAACTTCATATCAATACATGTGTAGCTCTTGGAGCACAACTTTACATCTAGATTAAGGAACACCAGAACTACAAGCACAAGGGAGATATTTCAATTTACAAATATTTTAGATATAATTACTTGCTATAGCTCTCAACTACAAAATTTAGATCTAAAAGAAGAAGGTAATTTAATAGTTGATAGATATGAAATTCAAATCTAAAAGAGGAAGGTGAGATAATAGTTGATAAAAAGAAAGTGCAGTCACTTATCAGCTTCCATGGCGACGCCGGTGTCGGAGCTGAAGTGGCGAGCAAAGAAGACCAAGGGTTTACATATCTGGAGGCTTCGACCAAATGCACTTTTTCTCTAACTTTATTTATTAGGTCTGTTTTATATCTTTTGTGTTTTTGGATTTTGATGGGCCAACTTGGACCATTCAAATTGTTTTTGTTTATAAATATTGTTGCTTAAGTATATAAAAAGGCTCATGTGGCCAAATTAATTAAAAAATGAAATATATTTATCAAATAACACTCACTATTAATTTTTTCTTAGGGGTTGGGCCAAACGTTATCATGACAACTAAAAAGTAATTGAGGGAACATTTCTTTGCAAGATTTTCTAATATCGTTTGAGATTATGCATTTTTTTCTTTATTTAAAAGCTAATTAATATGTTTATTTAGTCGTTGCTTTATTATGATGATATTATACTAGTGTGTTGTTATTCACAAAAAATTAGACTTTAGATTAAAAAAAAGAGAGATATTAATTAACTTAGAATCAAAATACATGTTCATTAAAACAACAGGCATATTTTTCCATAAAATTTATGACTTCTATGTTTCTAACCTAAATATATTATTTCTTTTTTAAATTCCACTTTTTTTGTGTATAAGCTAACACCTTGTTTGGGTGGTTATTACCCGTTGTATTGTATTGTATTGTTACTTTAAATACATTTTTTTTTTATTTTTAATTAAATTCTATTGTGTTGTATCGTTTAAATCCATCATTAGGTAACGACGAAAAGATCCATTTTATGTAACTACCAATTTGGTGTGATCACATCATTACCTTAATAGTTTCTTCTCATTTTGTGTTTATTTATTAATTAATAATTATATTTCATCCTTTACCCTATATTTTCATAGTAGCTCTACCCCTTGCCCTACTTTTCTTGTAAGCTTATCATTCAAATAATTGATGTGTGTCATTATATAACGACAGAGAATGATACAATCTATCCAAACATTGAATCCATTAAAACAATATACATAGTATGATACAATATAATACAATATGATATATGATGAAACAATATATAACAATTATCCAAACAAAGTGTAAGAGTGGCAAGTGGAACATGGCGTTCCGGTCTGATCCAATTCTGGCCTTATTTGCATCCTGATTGTCCCGATCTTGAGTTTTAGGTGGAATAGGGGATCGAGTCGTTAGTGAGATACGGACTAGAATGAAATTCATGAATTGTTCCGATCCGATTGACATGATCAGCCAACCAAAACTATAAGATAAAAAAAATAATAAAGTCGTTTGGGGACCGTTGACAACGGCTAGTGGACATCCCAACGACTCTCTATATTATAGTATTAGATTTATTATATATATATATATGGGTTAATTTTGATTTTATTTTTAATTTGCTCATTGTTGAGTGATATATATTGTAAGTGTTAATTTGCATGCATTTTGTTATACTTATTTTTAAATCCAAGTGACTCTTTTAATTAATATTGGTATTTATTTTTCCGTAATATTAATGGGGTACATAACTTCATCTTCTACGGCGCTCAATGAAGAGTTATTGGAGTTTCAAGAAGAAAAAATGTTAAAACATATAATACATAACTTTATTGAGTAACAAAAACTTAATGAGTTGAAAGAAGAGCTATGAAAACATGAAACACTTCATGAAAGTGAGGAGACTAGGCTAGAGCTTGAGAAAGAGAGAGAGAGAGATGAAGTTCAAAGTGATTATTGAATCATGAAAAAGTAATGGTGAAAAGGAGAAAACGGTGTGATTGATCGAAGACCAAAATAGACAAAACGAACAACTTTATAAGAGAATGCTAGAGCTCGAAACAAAAAGAATTGCTCAAAATCAATCATTAAATTTGGAGATTAAACTTTTGAAAGGTATGATGAGAGAATATTATGACAAGTAGTGTGACATGAAATTTTTTGTACCATGACATATCTTAAGGTTGTCTTTAAAGATTTTTGTTATCCTCTTTTAAGCTTGTTTTTTATTTCATTGCAAGATTTTCTAATATCATTTGAGATGATGCATGTTTTTCTTGATTTAAAAATAGGAAAATGATCAAAAATACCCTCAAACTATTCAAAAATGTTCAAATATACCCCTCATTCATCAATTGGGCTAAAACTATCCTTCAATCCACCTTTTGACCTATTTTTACACTTAAAACTTAACAAATATTTTAATAGAGTCAGAAGTTTTCAATCATGATGATGTGATTATGCAAAATTATTGTATCTATTTTTATTTTGTTTAAACTTTTGGGAAATAATAAATATAAAGAATATGTGATAATTAGTAAAATTGAGCAGTGTCCATATATCTATGAACCATAGGCGATTAACATTTCCAATTTTTACCAAAAAATATTTAAAAAGGAAGAAGCTATAACCATATATATATATATATATATATATATATATAGAGAGAGAGAGAGAGAGTTACTTTTTCTGATCTCTACAAAGGGGATGCAACCCCTACCAAGTAAATAATAAACTTTATTAAATGCTGAAAAGATGGACAAAGAAACTAGGAGGAATCCATGGCAGCTCGAAAGAAATAACTCACCCTTGAATTTGGATGTCGCTGGTCTCACAAGTGAGGTCTTGTAATATCTGCTTGAATATGCCCTATATTTAACAAAGAAAGAGCTTGTGCATGATTACTATACAATAACAATATACTAGTACGATCATACTGTCAGTTTCAAGACATGCATATAAACATGCAACCAAAATACAATAATACAATCCAACACATATATCAACAAGTCACAAAGATATAGAATCTCAGTCGTCAATCTTGACTTAATGAAAACATAAACCATGTCCAGCATGATCACAATAACACATACTGATTCTCTCATGGAATCCACACCCAAACTATTAGTGTACTGGTGTGGTACTCAAGTCAATCGTTGTTAGTGTACCGGCGTGGTACATGAGTCAACCATCAATCACAAACTACATGCCCAATCGCAATCAAAATGAACAACCATGCTTGAAGCCTTAAGTAAATTAAACAAGTCCATTGCACAAGATTTTTTATCATTGTATCATTTCATGTTCACCCCCTATGGATTTTCCGGATGCGTTGCACAAGTAATACTATGAAGCAGTTAACATGCAAACTCCACATACATTGAAAATAAACAATCTTCACCTACCTCGAATCAAGCCATGAAAACTCTAAAGAACTCGAGTTTTCTCCCTTTTTAGTGCTTTGGCCTTTTCTTGGTTTAAAACAATAATAAACACAACAATCAATAACGAATGGCCTAATAACACCATCATTATACTCAAATCCTAAATGTTGGCCAAATTAATGATCATTGTACCCAACATAGTCTTTCCCACCATAATTTCAAATTAAAACCCTCCCCTAAAGTTGACCACCATATATTATGGGGCTTAAGAATCGATTTATAAGTTAGGGGAGTAACTAACTTATCTCTACCGAAGAGAATGATAGAAAACATATGAAAAAATCCCTAGGTCGCCTATGGAGTTTCCCAAAACAAGATTGCCAAATAATGATTGATTTTGAGACTTTTGTACACAAAAACCCGACTAACCCGCGCGGCCCACTCAACCCATTATAAAAGCATTGCCGTAGCGGCCCACTCGCTATAACGGCGTGACACCTTTTATAAGGGGTTATAGGGAGGCAAAAACTTGTATATCCTCCCCAAAACCCCTATTTTGCAACACATATTGGATCATTAAAATATCAACCTAACACATTCATCTCAAGATCAATATCGGGAGATCTACTCACCTGAATTCACTTCTTAAAAGCCCTATGCATTCAATAATGTCTTAGCTACTGGAAAACATGATCCAAACTTAGACATTATCCCGAATCCCTTCTTGAATCGCACTAGACCCCACCTTTTTCAGATTTCATCTAAGACTAGCCTAGCCTAAGATTTCAAGTTACTACTCAAATTCTTTTTACCCAAATCTTCCACCGTTGGTCTACTCATAAAGACCACAAGGAGTTTTTAGACTAAATTTTGGTAAACAATGATATACAATAAACTAAGAAGAAATCCATCATTATAGAGCAAGTTTTAAAAGTTCACATGACACTAAGTACTTTATGATGACTGATGGAGGGTCAATAAGCGCTCTTCTTCAATTGTTGTTTCTCATTTACAAATTAAAAGCCTAATGTATTTTTGAATTCAAATACTATTTTATTATAATAATTATTAACTTTGTTTTAAAATTGTCAAATAATTTTTCAATAGCTTGCCATTTAGCTTAACCAAATTGAAAACATTTTATGATTATATATATGGAAACATTACCTAACTACACATCATTTTTTGCCCTATTTTCTATTATTCCCTACTATTCTAGAAAAACTACAAAAATCTCTCTTTTCCACAATTTCTCTCACTTTTCATGATGCATCAGAGCAAAACTATCACCCACAATTTTTTTTTCCTTTTTTCACACCTAAAATCACTCCATGGTATCTCCAATTATCTCCATCACTCTACTTTTGGATTCCAAATATTTTCTCTTTCCAATTTATGATCGCAACTTATTGAAACGGTGGTTCTTTTTCACCTTCTTGTTCAACCATTTTTTTTCTTTCTATTTAATTAGGTATCGATTTTTTTCTAGCTTTTTCATCTACAAATTTAGTCAAAGAAGGTTGCATCTTCAACTTCAAAATCGATTATGGAAAAAATGCTTAAAAAGGAAGAAAAGATCAAGTTGTTGGTGGCTCCGGTAAGGGCTTTGGGCAAAGATCTATGGATGATGTCATTGTTGAAAGTGAAAAAAACTTACAGGAATTGACACAAAGCAAAAGAAAAAGTGTAGAAGTATTTATTCATCATTTTTTTTGCTTTCACCAGATCAAATTGTTGACTTTTTCTTTTTTTGATTTTTTGTTGTTCATCTTTTTCTGATACATATGGGTTTAGTTTTTTAATGTATCTAGTTGTTTTTGTTTCTTAAATTAATGTATAATGCATTTATTTCAACCTCATGATACATTACAAATTTTCAAGAGTTGTTTGTGGCTTCGGTAAGAACTTTGGGTCGAGATCCATGGGTGACGCCATTGTTGAAACTGAAAAAAAAGCTACAAGAGTTGATACAGAGAAAGGGAGATTGTGTGGAAGAATTTCGTCATCTTTTTTTTTTTCTGCTTCTAGCATATCAAATTATTGATTTTTTTCATTTTTTGTTGCTTTCAGCAGATATTTAATGTATCTAGTTGATTTTGATTCTTAAATTAATGTATAATTCATTTGTTTCACCTTTATTATACATTAGAATTTTATCATGTAAAATATATTATTTTAAAATATTAATTTTGATACATAACCCTAATTTATTGAAATATAAATTAGTATGTATCATGTTCATAGTTATGTATTAGATACACAACTATTACAAATTTCATTATGTTTTACTACTGATACATACACTGTAACACATCCAGTTTGGAAATGAAGGAAAAATGCAAATTTGTTAATTGTTGTTTGTGTCTAAGTTTCCCCATCTACGAACCATAGGACTCTTACTGGCCGTAGGTGGAAATCGTAGGTGGTGGAAAAATGGTTTTTTTGTACCCTTTACGGCTCAACATGATGGTTCATCATCCCATATACGAGTCGTAGCTAGGTCTCGTAGGTGATTTTTAGACTTAGTGAAATTTTGAGGGTCAAAGTAGGGACCTACGATAGCCATATATGGACTGTAGGTTGAAGTACCAACCGTACATGGGCACCGTCGTTTATATGGTACAAAACAAAGTTTCTGAACCTACCTACGATCGACCAGGACAGTTCGTCGAAGGACATACGGACCGTAGGTATGGATTGTAGGTGAGACTCAACAAATTTAAATGGCTTCTTGGTCTTTTCCTAATTGTATTAACTCAATACTATGTCGTTTTCCCTTCTACCCTATGCCCTATATAATGGTTCAAAACCCCCATTCTAGCAATTTCAACTCATTCTCCTAAATTTCCAAAGTTGACCAAGTTCATCCTCTCAAATTTCTCTCTCTAAAGTCTAAGGAAGAACAAGAAAGAGAATCTAGGGTTCCTGTAATGACCCGAAAAATGATAGAGTGAAACTAGAGCCTCACATGTGAGTTTGGAGTCGAGAACTTAATGAAATGATTATATTTGAATTTGACCCAAAAAGTTCTTAAAAATGTGCTTCGGAAGTTACCGGAAAC